>MJUU01032367.1:6191-17006 GCA_002080025.1 Modiolus philippinarum
TTTATGGGTTACCTCGTAAGCGCAACTCCTCTTAAACCACTTGAAGGATTTTGATGAAACTTTACACAAAGGAAGGACACTATATGGAGATGTGCATGAAGAAATATTATTATTGCTCAAAACCATAAAGGGGAGATAATTGAACTTTGACTTTTTGTTGATTCCCTATGTATGGGTTACCTCCTAAGCGCAACTCCTCTTAAACCACTTGAAAGAATTTAATGAAACTTTACACAAAGTAAGAACACTATATGGAGATGTGCATGAAGGAATATAATTATTGTCAGAAACCAGGAAGGGGAGATAATTTAACTTTGAGTTTTCCTTGATTCCCTATGTATGGATTACCTCTTACGCACAACTCCTCTTAATCCACTTGAAGGATTTTGATGAAACTTTAGACAAAGGATGAACACTATATGTAGATGTGTAAAATGTCAAATAGGCTGAAAAGGGTGAATTTTATATTTGTCTGATTTAGACAGAGTGTTTTCATTGGAACCCTTGTGAAAAGTTTTTTCTTGAAGATTATATCATTGTGTCCACACTTGTACTGTGTCCGCACCTGTATTGTGTCCACACCAAATTAATTTTGCACTTACCATATCGANTCAGGGTTCAATGAGCGGGGGGTATCTTTGGCTGCCATTCGGTGACAGCTCTTGTTCTTTTTTTCTTTCTTTTTGACACAGAGGGTACACAGCCAAAATATAGTTTGCGGGGGCATCATATGTGTCTTACAGACACAAACATCATACTAAGAAACCACTTTTAAATCTGTACCTTGTGTGGGGGCATTTCATCCTCTAGTTTAGTTTAACCTGAATTTTGGTTAGAATGCACTACAAAATTAATTTGGGTCTGTGACCTTCAATACTGAAAGTCTAAGGTGTAAACAATGCAATTTCCGTTTTCCCTTTCCGTTCCGCATTCCGTTTCCGCGTTTTAGTAACACCCATGGTACTGTACAGGACGTCTAGGGCAATGAATCGAGCGCCTCCTGGGTAATTGGCAAGAATGGGTACTCGGCCAGTAGATCATGTTCTCCAACAAAAAATGAAAAAAAGGGCATCCCTGAATTAGCATTATGAGATTGACCTATGTTGGAAGTTGAAGGCTTCATGGAAAATGTTACAATGCCCTGCTTTTCCCTGCATTTTAGTGTCTGGCAGGCATTTTACTCCATATCCTCCATAGATACTTTTCATATGAAAAATTATTTATAATTTATCTCTAATATGAATTCAGGGATGCTCATTTTTCGTTGGAGATAGAACATGACCAACATTTATATTTAAAGCACAATTAAACAGCAAGTTATTATTTTCAGTTTTTTTATAATACAGAAGCAGTTACATTACTAATCCCTTGTATGTTTAGTTAATTAAATGGAAGATGAAGCACAACTGATGAAGCGGAACATTATTATTGTCGAATCCATTGTTTGCCAATGTACAATATTTGTCTCTCAGGAAGTGAAGCATTCATAGACCTCTGATGGAATGCTATATATCATAGACACAAACCTGTTACATGTATCTTTTATTTCTCAAACATTGTTGTTTTTTGTCTTGCCCGCGACGAAAGGCGCGGAAAGCGAGACATATGCGCACAAAGTATGACGGCGACGGCGGCAGCGGTGGCGTAAACTTTCATGTTAAGTTTTTGTGATTAGGTCATTTTCTCAGTAGCTACAAGTGGTAGGTCAATGATATTTGGTATACAGGTTGGTCTTGAGTAGTACATGACAGACTGCTATATGGTTTTTGTCTGTGACCTCAATTTCACGGTCCAGTGAACCTGTTAAGTTTTTAGCTCACATGGCTATGCCAGGGTGAGCTATTGCCATCACTTGACGTCCGTCGTCCGTCCGTCCATCCGTCCGTCCGTCCGTCTGTCCGTCTGTCCGTCGTCCGTCCGTCGTTAGCTCACTTTCAAAAATCTTCTCCTCTGAAACCACTGGGTCAAATGGAACCAAACTTTGACTGAATCATCACTAGGGTATCTAGTTTCAAATTTGTTATTTTGTATGTCTTAGGTCAAACAACATGGCTGCTGTTACTAAAAATAGAACATAGGGGGTAAATTACAGTTTTTGGTAAATAACTCAAAAACCGTTACAGATATAAAAAATCTAACGAGTAAAAATGATCAGCATGAGAAGATCTACTCATGCTTTAATTTTGAAGAAAATCTGATGACCCTTCTAAGAGTTATTTCCCTTTTTCCATAAAATTTTCAAAATTTTGATGTTTTTTATTTAAAAAAACTATAACAGATAGAGGTTAAGTTTAAAATGAAAAAATGTTCAGCATGTTAAGATCTAACCACATGGATATTTTGAAGAAAATCCAAGTACCTATATTTGAGTTGTGGTCCTTTATTGGTCAAATTTTTCGTGATTTTTTACTTTTTGTCCTATATTTCAAAAACGCTTTGAGATAGAGGTCAAGTTTAAATTGCAAAAATGTTCAGCATGTTAAGGTCTATATTTTATTGAACACATTCTAGTTTTCCGACCACTTCCAAGATGGCCGCAAGCGGGGAACTTAGTTTACCATTTGACCTAAAGGGAAAATTCATACAAAGAACTTCTTCTTGAGAACCACTGAATGGATTTGATCCAAACTGGGCATGAATGATGCCTTTGAGGTGCTGACCAAGTGTTGTAATTTTGGTGCCGATCCATCATCCAACATGGCCGCCATCGGGATCTTAATTTTAACATTGGACCCTATGGGAAAATGCATACAAAGAACTTCTACTTTAGAACCACTGAATGGATTTGAACCAAACTTTCCATGAATGATGTTTATGAGGTGCTGACCAAGTGAAATTACTTGATGTTGATTAATACTACAGATGTAACCACTTACTAATTATGATCTGTCTAAAGTATGTAGGTACCAAGATATATTGCAATTAAAAAAATTACAGAAAAAAACTTAGGTCCAAAGAATGACAAAACAATGAATAAAAGGCTACACAGAACGCATGAATGATGCCTTTGAGGTGCTTACCAAGTGTTGTAATTTTGGTGCCGATCCATCATCCAACATGGCCGCCATCGGGGATCTTAATTTTAACATTGGACCCTATGGGAAAATGCATACAAAGAACTTGTACTTTAGAACCACTGAATGGATTTGAACCAAACTTTCCATGAATGATGTTTATGAGGTGCTGACCAAGTGTTATTACTTTGGTGCCAGTCTGTGATCTTACATGACCGACAGCATTGGACCCTATGGGAAATGCACACAAAGATCTTCTAGAGAACTGCTGAATGGATTTAAATCGAACATGACATGAATGATGCCTGTCAGGTGCTGACCAAGTGTCACCAGCTGTGAACTTAATTTACAAAAGATCTTCTAAGAGAACTGCTTAATAGATTTAATCCAAACTTTGTTTATGAGAAGCTGACCAAGTGTTGTTACTTCAGTTCTGATCCATCATACAAAAATATGGCTGCCAGCAATGAATTGGATCCTATGGGGAAATGCATACAAAGATATCATGGAAAACCATTGAATGGGTTCAATTTAAACATTGCATAAATGAGACTTGTGAGATTTTGACCAAGCTTGTTACTTTGGTGCTGATCTGCCTTCCGACATGGCCACCAGTAGCAAAACTTTGTTTAACATTGGACCCAGTGTGAAATGCATAAAAAGATCTTCTCCTCTGAAACTGTTTGAACAATTTCAGTAGAATTTTGATATGATAGTCCTTATGTGACCCTCTTCAAAGTTTTATGTTAAATAGCTGCCAGCAGGGAATGTAGATTAACATAGGCCCCTTGAGTTTGGAAACTGCATTCAAAAATCTTCTCTGAAACTGCTTGAACAATTTTAATTAAATTTTAGTTTCTGATTTTTATGTACATACACCACCAAAGATGGACCATCAGTTGGGAATTATAGTTCTGCAGGACCCAGGTGAGAGATACAGGCTCTTGAGAGCCTCTTGTTTATTTTTCAAATTCCAAATTAAGACTTTTTTTCGTCACACTTTACTCAGCAGCTGCACATGACAGCCACTTGATATTTGGTATGATTCAGTATGTGGTCCTATGCTGCATCTCACTTTTTTGGCCATAACAAATCACAACCTCCTGTTTACTGATTTTGTGGCTTTTTACTTTTCATTTCCTAAATTGGACTTTTTCGTCACACTTTTCTCAGCAACTGCACATGAGAGTCACTTGATATTTGGCCTGGAGCTTAAGTATGGGGTACTTTACTGCGTCTCCCCTTTTCCGCCATATTGATGTACAGTTTACCCACTTAATGCCATTCTAACCATCCTTCACACATTATTTTTATCTTATTTTTCTCTGCAACTGTGTCAGTTCCTGTGTTGTGTCCTCACTTGTTCTGTGTCCATGTCTCTATTGGGTCCAGACACACTTTAATTTGCACTACCATATTGATTCAGAGTTCAATTAGGGGGGTATAACTGGCTGCCATTGGGCGACAGCTCTTGTTACCACTCATTATCAAGTGAAGTTTTGATAAAAGATGAGTGTACATAAAACTTGATTGAAAGAGAAAATGCTTCTTGCATTGTATATTAATACTCAGGAATCCTTTTACTTATGATTAACAGGAATATGCCAAGACTGCCTGTACTAAAACTTTACCTTGTGGTCATCCATGTAGAGGCTCCATGTCTGCCTTGCTTACATCGCTGTGGTAAACAGGAAATGCTTAAACAAGATGCAGATGATATGTGTATGATCTGCTTCACAGAAGCTCTTTCAGCTGCCCCTGCTATACAGGTAGGTTTATGATTATATAGGAAAAAGCATTATTTGCAAAATACAGTACAATGTACCATTATATGATTTCAAGTCATTAAAATAAGTATTGATGTTCAAATTCTTTATCTTTCTTTGTGCTTGCCATGAAAAACTTGGCATCATATTGTTTTATCCCTGTCAGTTTGTCCTTCAGCATCTTGTAGAGGAATCATGTATGTTGTACAGACACAAATATTTTAATTCAAATGTTTGCAATAACTCTTGATATGAGACTACCATTTTTTTTCCCGCTTTTCCCAGAGATTACTTCTGAACTTTATCCAGGATTAAAAAAAAAAATCCAATAAAGTATTATTAATGATATTTGTCCTACACAGAATTTGTCCATTAGCTGATATCCTATCCAAAATTCAAGAACTTCTACCCTCTTCTTTATCCTTGACAGCTCATAACATTGAGTGCTGAAGTTGACAAGTCCAGAGATTTCCTACTCTCTCTACATGACCTTGATACAAGTCCACAGGCTATTATCACACAGACATTTTAAACAATATCTTTAGAACTTATTTTTGCCATCAGCACAAAATGAAGTATAAAAAAAGCTGAGAAAAAATGTAAGAAACATAACATTTTATAGATGGCACTTTCAAGGTCCTAGTGAAAATTTTGACATGTTTACAAATTTTTTTTAAAAATAAAGTAAGAACATAACTGTGAAAGGTAATTTTAGCACATTTTGAAATTGATTAATGTAATTTTTATGTCAATTACAGAAATTACATTGCACTGATTATACGGTTATTTGGCCATAATAAAAAACATCCTAGATTCTCATCCCCTACAGCACTGATTTTTATGCCCCGCCACCAAAGAGGAAGGGGCATATTGATTTACCCTAGACCGTCTGTACATCCATACATCAGTACCTTCCACTTTTAATTTTTGCATTTAGGTCAATAGTTTAGTAACCTGAAGTGATATCTTTATGGTATTGAATCACAACATTCGCCTTTATGAGTACTACCCAATGCACCAATAATTAGGTGTCCATTACCTAATTTCATGGCTAAATGTCTTTGGTTAAATTTTGCGTTTAAATCAATTTCTCATCAACTGTACATTATATCATTATGAAATTGCATCATAACATTTACCTTTTTCAGTACTAGCCAAAGCATCAACAATTATGTGTCCATGACCTACATTCCATGGTTGATTGACTTTGGTTAAATTTTGCATTTGGATCCATTTTTCATCAACTATACTTGATATCTTTATGATATGGCATTATATTGTTCATCTTAATGAGTACTACATTAAGCACCAACAGTTAGTTGTCCATGACCTACATTACACACTTTAGTGACTTCTGTTAAGTTTGTGTTTAGGTCCATTGCTCAGCAAGTATACATGATATCTTCATAATATTGACTCATAGCATTCGTGGTCACCCTTATGAGTATTCCCCTAAGCCCCCAACAATTGGGTGTCCATGTACATTTCATTTTATGACCTACATTGCATGCTTCAGTGACTATTACTTATCCTGTTTAACCAACCATGCATAATATCCTCATGATTTTTCATTATCATAATAACCTTTATAAGCACTTTGTAGTTCTCCATTTATAAGGTTCCATAAGGGACTTGGGTTAAATTGGTCTAAAGTTCATTTATCTACTACGGTAATAATGTACATTCTCTACTTTTCAACCTGCTCAAAAAAAATATTTTGACTTGGGTAATTTTTTTTAAGGTAGTTCGACACTAATACACGGCGCATTCGATTGGCGCATTTGCGAAACACACATCTGATGCGATATTGACTGGATTTTCAAGCCGGAATATTCCTTATTTGGGATTTTCATTGTGACGTCATGATAAATTGACATACACTTTCCTGCGAATAAGCTCCCTTTTACCATAAATATTGCTTGTTTCGTAAACTATATAAAATATTTCTCTTAATCAGACGGTGACATATAGATTTTATCAGCTCAACTTATAGCTCAAATGTATACCTCTGAAATATCAAAAAAATAAAAAAAAACCTATATGATGTTTATTTCATTTGAAAGCTTAACAATAAGCATGTTTTCTCAGTTCCCTATATATTCTTTGTAAATATTGCTGAAAAATATTGAATTTGGCCTGATTTACAAAGACTGATTACAGGAAAAGATGATCGGTGACATATCTTTTTTATTTTATTTTTTGAACAAATGGGTTAAGAACTACAAAATATCTTAAATTAAAAAAAATCTGTCTGATATTTTCATTAGGCTGGAACTACCTTAAGTTACAGCATTTTTCACATAATTTGATAAAAAATTGAAAATAAAATTCACCAGCCCACCCCAAAATTCGAGAAAAAAATGGATGAGAATGTAGGAATTATTTTATTTTGGTATTATTTAGTGTGATATAAATTGGAAGTAGTTGTTGTCAAATAGTTGATAAATATGACAATTCTTAAGATTGAGATAATAAATATGAATAATCGATAGCAGTTTAAAGCTGTTATTTTCTATAAAACAAATGATTAACAATTTTATAAGTACTGCATCATTTTTCAAATGTTGACTATGACATCAGTATTTTACAACTCTAACATTTATAGACATATTATTTTGCTCAATAATTGTTGTTCTATTTTCAGTTAAACTGTAACCATGTTTTCCACCTCCGGATTTTGAGTAAAAGATGGGTTGGTCCAAGAATAACATTTGGTTTCTCTTCATGTCCTATATGCAAGGTAAATTAGACAAATATAGGTCTTCTGATTTCCTAGAACACTTTCAGAGATACTGAACAACGACAATAGAATACAGAAGGAACAAAGAACAAGATTACATAAATAAAAGTTGAGAGACAAGTCAAAAGTAAGAACACCAGAAAACAGATGACCAAAGAAGCTACACAACCAAAAAACGCAAACACTACAAATACAACAATGAAAACTAAAGCACTAACAGTGTTAACCCCCGGAGAGTGACATCAGGTGCTCTGGAAGGGTAGGAATGATAAATCACTTTCTCCTACATGCTAGGTATATTTCTCAAAAATCTGTCTTCGGCTTAATGTCTTCAGAATTGCAATACAAACTTCATAAATCACTGTGCTAATGTAGGAAAAATATTTGTCTTTAGTCATGATGGAATGACAGCTCATTATGAGAATATTCTTTGCTGAAGAGTAACCCTTGCCTTGTTTGTTAGATTATAGCCTTCAGATACATTTAAGGCAAGCACTTTGTACTGGTGAGATACCATTTTTGTGTTTTCCATCACATAAGTCCCAGAAAGCAAGACACAAGTTCAAATATAACAATTGTGGAAACTTTTAGGCCGGGTTGCACGGAGTGCAAATCCAGGTTATAGTATGGTGAATGTCGGGCCGGCGGGCGGGGAAAATGGGATACTGATTTTGTGAAATAAACTCCTCCTACAGTTTTCAACCTACATCTTTGAACTTTCACAAAATGTTTCTATATATATATTATAGATGTGCAACTCCCTTTTTGGAATTATTTTGAAATTTTTTTCCCTATTTTTCAGACTTTGGAACTTAGTCATTTTTCATTGACATTTTCAACAAAGGGTACCTATTTTGTGAAATCAACTCCTCCTACAGTTTTCAACCGACATCTTTGAAACTTCATAAAATGTTTCTATATATGTAGATGTTCACCTCCCTTTTTGGAATTATTTTGAAAATTTTTTCCTATGTTTACGGACTTTGGAACATGGACTTTTTCATTTACATTTTCAACAAAGGGTACCTATCTTGTGAAATCAACTCCTCCTACAGTTTTCAACCATCATCTTTGAAACTTCACAAAGCGTTTCTATATATATTGTAGATGTGCACCTCTGTTTTTGGAATTATCTGAAATTTTTTTCCTATTTTTACGGACTTTGGAACTTAGTCATTTTTCATTGACAATTCAGCATACTCTATACACAGACCCATTAGGGAACCTATAAAACAACACTTTATAGCTAGAAGCACCAAAATGCAACCCGGCCATTTGAGTCTTTGACCATTTTACTTAATTGAGTGGGAAACAAGAACACCTTAATGTAGGAACATCAAATTTAGTTCAGTATGCATCACGTGCTGTCATGGGACCTTGACCTCTATTTTACTGTCCAGTGACAGATATTGTACAATGCCATGGGCTTTTGTTTTGTTTGATTGGAAGATCATGTGAGGGATATTCCAGAAATAAATGTACAGGGGGTTGAAAGGCACTTTTAATATTTAATACATTATTGATGGATATGGCAGCAAGCTTTTATACAACTGCAAAAAATTTGAAGTCATATATACTGAACACAAAAAGTTTAGCAACGATTGGTGTGAATAAAAATGGTCTATTTTTCAGGTTACCAAATCCACCCCGGTAAACGTGAGATCGTCAACTCGGACGCGATCAGCAACACGGATTGTTGTTTTCATTGCAGTAGGAATATCAGGTGAGAATAGACGGCATATTTGTCTTTTTTTCAGACCATCTTTCTAGAATTTTTTCGTTTAGAAAGCAGTACGTATTTCTTGTCGATGTTTTTCTGTCCCGAAGATACACTTACAATGGATATTTGATTGTTTCAAGTCCATTTTGTTCTAGCATTGTGACCACAGTCTAACATTTGAAGCTAAAATTAAGCAAAAACTTTGTATTTCCTATATTAAAAGAGTGTTTAAATTACATAACATTATTTTTCATTGTTTTCATTCAAGATTTAGCTCAATAATAAAGTTTATATCTATCCAATAACTTTGAAATATCGTTTTCTTTAGCACATGTCGCAATAATTTATGCGATCGTGCAACTTTTAAATCAAAATCCATGAAGACAAAATTTAAGGAAGTACTTTGGTTATCTATCATGTTTACTGTCCGATTCTGCTGAAGTTTTTGGCCAGTTATTTTGTCATGGAAATAGAAAATAATTGGTAATAAACGATTACAAAGTTCGCATCGTTGTGACACATTGTTACAGCTCAACGCAATTTTGCCTTGATGTTGACCCCACATGAAAAGCTACATTAGTAATTTGTTTTGCGAGTATGGAATTCTCTGCTTGTATGGCATCGAGTGCGACCACACGAGATGCAATACGAGTTGAGAAATCCATCCGAGCAAAATTAATTACTTATAGTGTTTTTATCGCTAATTCTGTTATTCAACTATACCAGATATATGTTTCTTTTTCCACTCAAATATTTTCTTTGGTTAAACATAATATTTTTGGTTAAATATGGCGCTTTCTTTCTTGTCGGAAGAGATATTAATACGCTGTTGCTAACGTTCCATAAAGACTCATCCATAAACTTGAAAGTAAATCAATCAAGATGAATTTATTGGTCAAAGTACACATAATTTTTCATGGCTGCTGACATACCATCAGAGATGCGTACTTATGCAAGGTTACATGATCCTACCATGAACACTGATATATATTTTTTTAAATTTCTGTTTGCCCATTAATCCGTTCCACGATAATATAGTGCAGCAATAAAGACGTTGTTTACTCCTGACAAACATATTTTTTTAAACTCATTTGGAGTTTTGAAAATTATCCACTTTTTCAGGAAATTGTGTGTGTATTAACTCTGGCAGGTCACTCGCAAACTTTACCTAAAGTCCTTTGGACTTATTCAGTTTGTGAGTGAGCTGCCGGTGTTTATACATAGATAATTTCCTTAAACCCAGTGTTTAATTATATATTAAGCTAGTAGACCTAGGTGAAGGGAGATAACTCTTTAAACCAATAAGACGTTTGAAACAGGTAGTTTTATTGGTGATTTTTAAGCATTTATATGAAAAAAGAATTAAAATCAGCTATGTCACTTAGAAGCCTAGAATATATTTATAAAAATGGTTAAAACAAATATTAAAGTGATTCTTAAGAGTTAGGTCCCTTAACCTAGGTCTACTACCTTAAACTCTACACTTCTTGAGGAATGCCGTATTTGCAATTCAGGGAAAATGCAGGTTCTCCGCCAGCCATCCAGGATACAAGATTGGTGATTTCTGTTTTTTTT
>MJUU01032367.1:31747-43646 GCA_002080025.1 Modiolus philippinarum
AGCCAGCGGGGAGCTTAGTGTCTACATTGGACCCTATGGGCAAACAATATTCAAAGATCTTCTCCTCTGAAACTACTGAAATGAAACCAAACTTGGTCAAAATAGTCTTTATGTGGACCCCTGAGAAGAAAATTGTTTTTTAGGTTAACACTTTATCCAAGATGGCTGCCAGCAGGGAACATAGTTGAACATTGGACCCCATGGGAAACACTAACAGAGGTCTTCTTCCCTTAAACTAACTAGGGATATTGGAACTATAGTTTAACTATATATATGGGCTCTGTAACATAAAATGTCTATGTTAATCAACGGCCAGGTGAGCGATACAGGCTCTTGAGAGCCTCTTGTGTTGTTAGTGAAATCATTCCGTCGAACAGCTCGGAAATGTTAAAGTATAGATTAACAGGTACAAACAGTACACAATTATAATACTTACTCAGCTGAAACACTACCTGCTGTCATTGATTGGCATGTTATCCTTACCATGATAAAAATAACTCTCATCATGATAAAGAAAACTCTCACCATGATAAAGAAGACTCTCATCATGATAAAGAAAACCCCCTCTCATCATGATAAAGAAAACTGTCACCATGATAAAGAAAACTCTCATCATGATAAAGAAAACTCTCATCATGGTAAAGAAAACTCTCATCATGATAAAGAAAAAAGAAAACTCTTATCATGATAAAGAAAACTCTCATCATGATAAAGAAAACTTGCATCATGATAAAGAAGTTCTAACATAAGGCAGTAACGGCGTTCCATAGAACGCCGTGAGAGTTTTTTTTTATCATGGTGAGGTTTTTCTTAATGGAAAGCAAAAATAAGCTAAGGACAAAGCTCTGCATGACGCTGATACTCCGTATTTTCCATTAAATTTAGAAAAATTAGATATCATTTTACAGAATCGGATTTTGCGTCAGCACAGAAGTACTGACTACTGACTACTGAGCTGGTGAATATCCTTGGGGACTAACAGTGCACCAGCAGAACAGTTTCCCATTAAAAGGACTATAGAATATGACAAACAAAAATATCAAAGTAAAATATTATATATATATATTTCAAGCAAAGAATCTGACGATATCATTAAGATAATGTTTGCTTTACTTATTAGAGAGTTGCAGGGCAATAACATAACACATATACCAAAAGGTGTATTTGAAAGCCTACCAAATCTTTTACATTTGTAAGTATACTAAGCTCAATATAATATTGTAGATATTTTTTATTGCTGCTTTTAATTTATAGCAAAAACACCATATTAAAACAAGTGTAATTTAGATAATATATACAAGAACTTGAAGTGAATTCAAATAACTTGAGACAGCGACTTAAAACAGTTCTAACGTTTATTGTAAGAAACAAATGGCTACAAAAGAATTTCATGTAAATTCAATACGAGAAAGAGCACTTCTTTGTAAATTCATCTTCAAAATATTGGTTGAATAATATTGTTGGAAATCAATAATAATAAGCGGAAGGAAATACTGAATAGCAGAAGGTCCACGAATGATCAAAATTTGCCCAATGTTGTGAATTAAAAAAATGAAGAATTTGAAAGAATAATTTTTATAGCTTTGGCATTTTTGCAATGACATACGGAACTCAAATGTAAGTTCGACAAAGTGACGTCACAAATACAATGAAAGCCTAAAAATTTTACCGTTTACTAAGGTCACAGCCTACAATCTAACTTTTGCTTTTATAATATTCCAAAGCAGTTTTACGTACTGCAGTTTTTGCATCAGGAGAGGTATCCAATATGAGTATGAGTATGTTATTTATAGCAAAGTGATATAAATATTACATTTTATGATGAACACATTAAAAAGTACCTTTTTAAGAGGCCTTTTAATTCATCCTATTATCAAAAGAGTGTGGCACATGAATATTTTCGTGCAGCGTGTTTGCCGTGTCAGAGGGTCGTTATTTGCCGTGTTTCGTGCAAACCGAAAAAATAGCATTTCATTCCTCGTGTTTAGATTTTTATTTATCGTACGTCCGTGTACGGTACTCCCCTGTACGACCTTCTCAAAAGTCAGAAAAATTTAACTTCTGTTTCATATCAAAAGGCCCTTTATGTAAATAGTTCTTGAAAAGCAATTTAAAATCTTACACTACCTTAATAATATAATGATAAAATCAAAATGGCCAAACAAGAACATAACATATTTGCTAGCTTTGCTTGGTTAAAACCTTAAATCTGCTACAGCTTAGTTGTGTTTACAGGGAAATATCGAATTTTATTACCTATTTTTATCATATGTTTAGTAATAAATACAGACGTTTTGAATATGTGATACAGTGCATGACATTCATTCCGTATTCACACTATGACGTCATACCCTTTATCGCATACCCTTTATCGCATGGCTTACCCTTTATCGCATACCCTTTATCGCATGGCTAACCCTTTATCAAATACCTTTTTCGAAAAAAAAATACTTTTTTTTTCGGGGGTTAATTTTTTTTGGGGGGGCAAAATTTTCGGGGTTAAAAAATTTTTTTGGGGGGGCAAAAACAATTTTTGTTTGGTGGAGGATAACAAAGATTTGATTCGGGTGAAATTATTTTTTGAGGATCAGTTAAACATCTTTTTAAATGTTAGATTTAGTCCAAAACTTCTAGTCCTTTCCGCCCATTTTGAAATTTTCATCTTTACAAAATACATGTATTTTCTCTTACCGATTTCAATTTTTGACAGTATTTTTCGGATTAGTAGTCCTCTGTTTAAATATATGATAAACTGTATAATACATGGCCAAATCCGTATCACATGCCGTATCATCCCTCGACCAATATCAGCACGAGGGCCAGCGGCCCTCGTGCTGATATTGGTAACTCGGGATGATACGGCATGTGATACGGATTTAGCCATGTATTATTCCCTATGTATTGTTTTATATGTTTTATTAAGTATTTTGTATTTTGAACTATTTTGGAGATTGTTACAATTAAGTGTTCTATTTCAGGGTGTTCTATTGCCTGGTGTGTTCTATTTCATGGGTACTGTGATTGGTCAAAATGATTTCATCATGAATATTCATTAGAGCTCTATTGCCTGGCTACTTTGATTTGTAAAAACAATTTCATGAATATTCATTACTGTTCTATTTCCTGGCTAATGTTACGGGTCAAAACCATATTGATTTTAGTGAAATAGATTTTTTTGCCTTGACATGGAAATTTTATTTCTAATTACATTCTTTGTAATAAACAACCTCAAATTATTAAAAATGAGAGAAATACTACAAGACATACTGAACACAAAAAATATAATAGAGTTCTGACTTAGAGAACTACTTACTATGGATTTGAAAATGTGTTAAGCAAATGCACATTCATCAATATTATGAAATGAATCAACATTAAAACATATATATCATTTTGCACATTTTTAGATATTTAAAATGTAAATTTTAAAAAATACAATTATATTTTTTTTTCAGATTTACTAAGCATTTTTGCTACAAATGATTATTTGTGTATCAGAATAATAATTTAACGAAAATAATTTGCAGTGAATTTGAGTTTAGCAGACGGCTATTTCCGCAACTTATTTTTCTTTTGTGCAGGTTAGGTAATAAAAGTTATTTAATGTGTAGTCAGACAATAGCTCAGAATTATTTACCCTCGGTAATGGAAACAGCTCATTGTTCTATTGCCCTCAGCCGTTGGCTTCGGGCAATAGAGCACTGAGATGTTTCCATTACCTCGGGAAAATATTCTGTTCTATTGCCTGGTTACACATTAAATAACTGTATAGTATTTATTAGTTGTGTAATTCTGCTTTATTTGTCGTAATTTTCGTACTTTTAACACATTGACATATTTTGAAAGAAATGAATATCGTTTTGTTTTATATCTATTTGCTTTTCTTTGGATATTACTCAGTTTGATATTTGCTTTTTTTAATTGTACTTTGTACTCATTCGATGACAAGAAGAATCACCATTGATTGATAATGGAGCCGTTGTTTCTCTCTCTTGATTTTTGTTTCGTTTTTTTTACTTTCAGAGACTTGCATCGTAACAAAATAGAAAAACTTACAGCGGAATCATTTATAAACCTTACCGAATTAATTGAGCTGAGGCTACACAGTCAGAACCCTCCAATGACGACTATTTTATTCAACTCCGTCTTAAACATTGGTAAAAGCCTTAGATATCTGTAAGTAAAATACTAATACAGAAGATACTTTAATGTCTCTCATGAAAAATTTTAAAATGACTGTGTACTGTGCAAAGTCATTTGGATGGTTAAAACATAAGTTTGAGCAATGTAATAAGATTTAGTTTTCTATTTTCTTCTGGCATGATTTTTGCTTTAGATACTATGTTATCTAAATACAATGCTGGACAAATCCAGATTAGTATGTTTTTGTGTATTGCTGAGAAACTCCGAAGATATACAAAATGCAGTCATGCATACATGTAAGTTATTAATGTAGTATTAACATCTTACAAGGTAGGTATTTGCATAAGAACGATTCAGAATCGCTTGTTACTGCTTTTGTTTAAAGAGAAACTCTTGACAGACAGATCATATTTAATATTACCCAACAGACATAAACCACAACAAAACAACATTAGAATACCAAAAGGAACAAAGGAAACATTAATAAAAAAATCGAAGTCCGGAGACATGACAAAAACGAAAAAGCAGGAAAAGAAGATATGAGACATCCCCAGAAAATTCGAAAAAAAATCATGACTACATTCGAAGCTGAAGTAATTACATTTTGAACCCTCCTTAAAAACCAACAGTAACAGTTGCTCCGGAAAGGTAATGTGTGGTTTATCTCAACAACCGGACAAAAATGTGTTTTCAGGTATTGTGAAGAAAGTTAACAAATAAGCAATTTTAGAATCAAAATTAAATATGGAATTTTCGTATTTTAATCGTGATTTTTGATTGTTAGAGAAGTCATGAATTGTCCGTCCCAGTTTTCATATATTTACATATGTACTTATTTAGAATGTAGTCTACAAACATTGTATTAAAACTTATACTAGCTTTTCTTTTGTTCAGTTTTTAGTTGTTTACTGACAACAAAAGAAAGAAAAGGAAAAAAGTAATTTCGGACACTGAAAAAGGGAACATTAATTCAAGTTTAGCATTTTGAAATACAAATATGAATGATGATCGACACATTTTAAGTAAATCATTACGTACGAAAGCTCAGATTGATCCAATGATCGCGATAAAAACCGTGCGATAAGTTGGTACATGCTCTATGTCTATAATCCACAGCTTTATTAGTAGTAACAGACTTGGACATCTACCCCACCAGATTTTCATGGAATACAACTTTACTGCTCTAATTGAACTGTAAGTAAACACTATTTATAAGCAGAGAATATATTAATCTCATAATGGCTTAAATATATGAGCATGTCAAATAATGTAACTATAAACTAATTTGATAAATAACAAACACCGAAGTTTCTATTCATTTATTTTCTGCATAATATGTCGACAACTTATGTCTCATCAGTGCAGATCAAACCAAAACACTTGGAAGTCCATTAACCGAAAACATGTTAAAGCTGATAGAGAACAAATAACCAAAAGGATCTAAATAGAAAAGCCAAAATAAAAAACATGATATTTTCAAAATGGATACGGAATGACGGTTAATAAGATTTTAATTAGAATTTGTCAAATCAAAACAGAAGACAAATTTAGCAGCTATTGTTATTGCCAATATATCAGATAGATTACTGCAACTTCGGTGTCAATGTTGGTATAAAGTATTAAGATATTGTTCATTTCGTTTTTAAACGTTCCCTTCAGTCCTGATATTTATTGTGACTTTTGAGCAATATTCTGTTCTATGATGATTTATTTTGTCAGTTTGGTATTTTACTTACCAACAATAGAACTAATGCATGTTGCTAAGCTTAAACAGTTTGTATTTATGAATAAATACAAACACTTCATTTACAACTCTAATCGAGCAACCTGGAGATAACACGAAGAAGTAGATAAGACATTTGTACCCTAGATTAAATAATCTAAAACCATTTGGTATAAAATAAATGAAGAACATATTGCAGGTATAGATATTTAGTCTTTAAAAATCTTGTACATTCTAATAAAAGTAATCTTTACGCAAAATTGAATTTAGAAAGATGTAAAAGCTGCAGTTGCCCCCTTAAACTGTTAAAAGCATAAACAGTAGCGTTTCACAAAACATAAAGGTGTAACCAGGCGCACATATAGGGTGAAATGAGGAGCCTGTGGCCACTTCCTAACCAGAGTGAACGCGAAAAAAAATAGAGGATAAAAACAGGATCCTGTCACAAAATTATGAAGGTGATGTATGCATAGTCTACGATAATTTTCTCGACTACCCAACGCTACTCCTAAGGGAGTCAACGGGAAAATGTCGTGGTATGTATCTAAGAACAGTGTATTAACTGAATATGTGTCTAAAACATCCATATTTTACGCTTCCTTGCTTGTTATGCCCGTTTGTTGATGTAACTTTTCTTTTTCTAGTCACGCAGATAACAATTTAATAAAGAATGTAACAGAACTTGCAGAGAGTGGATATGGAATACACTTACGAAGAACATTCCAAGAAAAGAAGAAAAATCTCTTACCATTTTCTACAACACCAAATATCATACGTCTGTATGTTATTTTGTTATCATAACTTCTGTTTATAATTTCTCACGACCTTATTCTAATATTTAGAAATGAGATGTGTTACTGTCAATCAGTACGGGAAATTTGCAATTGGAAATCGATGAATTTGTAAATACTTGTTTAGCATGTTCAAAGTATGAGTCAATCGGGAAAAATATTTAGAAAAAAAAATTAAAATCGTTATTTTTGAGCGCATGTTGTGTTTCATGAACAAATCACACCGTATCATTTAAATACATTCTATAGAAGGTATTTTTTATATTCACTATTTGTTATAACCTGATTTCTTTATATTTTCTCGTAAGCAACCTTTCAAGACATGATGGTTTAATCACTATTGTTTTTTTAGGGTTTGTAGAATGAATGTGATTAAAGTCTTTTATGTTACTCTTACTTTTTACTGATAGTATTAATATATCACACTTGGATTTTTGTTGTTTATTTGAATCCCGCACACTTGATCAGATATCTGGTGAAATGTAGTGATGATCAATCAAATAAAACCAATGGATTACTTAAATCCTGTGATAGAATGTAAAATAGGAATAAACATTGTCATGTTTGCATTTAATGAGTTCATGTTTCGATTTCTTCGATTCCCCTCGCAATAATTGGAAATTATTGTGATGATATATACGACTTGAAAATTTTTTGACTTTTTATTAACAACTCAAATTATGGACAATTTGTTAATCGTTACTTTTATAATATTTAATGCAGGTATTTACAGCACAATCTTATAGAAACTGTTAACAACACGGATTATTGTCCACTGCAAGTTTTACAGTTACTTCAGTTAGACGAAAATAAGCTGAACGAGACGACAATTCAAGAAGACGGTTTTGCATGTTTACCTGAACTTAAAACCTTGTAAGTGCGTTGACTACTGTGGAAGTACTATTGTTCGTGTGGTTCCAAATTTCGTGGATTTTGTGATTCGCTTAAACTTAGTTAAGTGTATAACGAATGCGTTTTCCCTAGAGTTTTAATGTAAAGAATTCTAAACTACGAATTGAAGTACCCACGAAACAGCAATACATATGAAAACCACGAAAACTAATGTCTTTGAATTAAAATACTTCCACAGTCTTAACATTTTATGGATGTAGTAAGAAGAAATTAAGAAAGGTAAATGAAGATCAATGAATAACAAATACAGACATTACTGTAAATTTAATATTGCAGATAGTCATTTCTCTTCAGTGCAGATCAAGAATAACTTTATTTATTAAAAATGTCATTGGCAAAATAAATGATGATTACACTATAATTTATAAAAGGTTATCATTTTTCTTAGTTTTCATTTTCTTTTATAATAATAATAATTGATCATTTTATCAAAATCCTAATAAGTGCGCTTATTATGTGTCTCGTTTCAGGTATCTTCGATATAACCAAATACAATACATTCCATTAGCTCTTACAACTCATCAAAAGTTACCTTCGATAATTTCCCTTTACTTAGACGGCAATCTAATCACGTTCATAGAGACAGAAACATTCACAAATGTATCTACATTAATTGACTTGTAAGTTATTTATGACAATACGAGACAAAGATAAATTTAAAAGAGATCCATAAAACACAAAAAACATACATCGACGAATATTGAAAGGACTTTTTAATTATATGTCGATTTTATTGTAAAAATTAACTATGATTACATGTAGTCATACTGTATTCTTTTGCTAACAAACTATACTGACGGTATCTTTTAACCATCATAAAATGTCAACGAGTCGATTTAGACTTCTAAAACATATTACTACCCAAATTATAGTAGCAATGTACTCATGCATCTAACAGTGTTACTATCATTATATATGAATACAATAAATTTAGCATTACAATCTATTATCTGTTGTTGTCACTCCCTAGTTGAGTTGATTAATCCGTAATTTGATAGCCTGTCTTGATATTTTCATTTCTCTAATTCTTGTTCAAAATAAATGCTTCCCAAATAATGTTAGATGAAATTGATGATCACCATGTTTAGAAATTGATCTAACTTGCTGATTGGTCAATCAGTGTCACTTTCCAGAAAAAGTGCAATCGGATGTTGATGAACTTAACACCTGCATCATTGGTTAGCGAACTGGTTTTTGCATTTTTATGACTAAGATATCTCAATTTATTGATAATATGACATTTTTATCAAAATATAACACTTACTATGCACTTACTTGCTTTTTACAGGTGATCACGATCAATGATTATGATTCTGAAAATTATAAATCTGAAATTTATATGTGTTGTGTGTTCAGTTTCACTCAAGAAATGGCCTTGGAACGTTTGTGAAATATAGTCTCTAACATAGTTTACAGTTTATTACATTTATTTCTCACATCGAGATAGTTAAATTTTCACATTTTAAAGTTCGAGGTTTATCCGAGAACTTTAAAATGTGAAAATTTAACTATCGAGGTGTGAGATATTATCGTAATAAACCGGGAAACAATGTTAGAGATTTTTTCTCTCATTCCTACTCAATTTATTTGACGTTAAGCGATCTCCGCAGTCTCCAGTCTCAAGTATGCCGCTATTTTGTTGCTATCATCGTTGCTATGTGTATCATTGCGCCTTTCATTGAAAGGGGTGTTAAGTGTTATATTTTGATAAAAATGTCATATTATCAATAAATTGAGATATCTTAGTCATAAAAATGCAAAAACCAGTTCGCTAGACAATGATGCAGGTGTTAATTTCATCAACATCCGATTGCACTTTTTCTGAAAAGTGACACTGATTGACCAATCAGCAAGTTAGATCAATTTCTAGACATGGTGATTATCAATTTCATCTAACATTATTTGGAAAGCATTTATTTTGACCAAGAATTAGAGAAATGAAAATATCAAGACAGGCTATCAAATTACGGATTAATCAACTAAACTAGGGAGTGACAACAACAGATAACAGATTTTAATGTTAAATTTATTGTATTCTTATATAATGTTAGTAACACTGTTAGATGCATGAGTACATTGCTACTATAATATGGGTAGTAATCTGTTTTAGAAGTCTAAATCGACTCGTTGACATTTTAATAGTGCGAAGAATTTTATCACGAATCCAAAGTTGTCAGCTACTGTGTTTTGTAAATGTTGATTTCCGTTGATTCGGCCATTCTTCTTGTACAAATAAATATTTATTATCAATAATGATCTTTTGATGTTGAAGTCAGATATGAATATTTGATATGACTTTTTTCTGTTCTCATGTTTAATGTTATTGTATTTTCGACGTCACTTTTTGTTTATTATCAGTTCTCACTGGACGTTATCTCACCAGACACTATTTTATTTTATTTCAAAATTACATTACTCGGGTAGATATCCAAAATCAGACAACTCTTACACGTTATGATATATATAAGTGTGAAAAGTCTTTTAATTACCATTTCACATATTTTTGTAGATACAATGCAGGTCGTTTCTAGAATGTTTACTAAATGTACCACATGTTACAAAAAGAAAATAGTTGAACACGATAAATCATGCTTTAGTATCATTACAGAAAATTCGGAACTTGTTGTATACTATTTTTAGATCATTGTCAAGTAACAGAATTGTAGCTGTAGAAGATGAGTCCTTTCCAGAACAAATTCGATCAATGTAAGTGTCATTACTTATTCCTACAATTTCTTATTTAAATAAGTTTCATATTGCATTTGACAAATGAAGACAAATAAATAGTTATCTGTCCCGACAAGGAGCTATAATTGATATTTTGGTCGTCTAGCACAACGGAATCAGTTACTTCACCATGCATTAATAGAAAGATGATTATGTTTTGAATACATAATCATCTTTCTATTAATGCATGGTGAAGTAACTGATATTGATTTACAAGATTAAGAGTACAATAAATAAATGGCATACTCATCTCGGCATAAGGGTGCCGAGATGAGTATGCCATTTATTTATTGTACTCTTAATCTTGTAAATCAATATTTCTTGAAATTGACGTGCCAAAGTTCCAATGTGTTTGAGACAAAGTTATTCACCTACTGTATTGCTTAATATTCTTATGTATTACAATAGATTATTTTATTCATTTTCACTTTTGCCTTTCAGTAATTTAAATAACAACCTATTCCGTTTTATACATCAACATCAGTTTGCATATTTATCGCAGCTCGGCACATTGTACCTTTCATGGAACCAGATAGATCGTATACCAGATGATGCTTTTATAAATGCAACAAGTTTAACTTATTTGTAAGTTATTAGTATTTCCTTTTTCATTTTTTTCTTACGTCACGTACTATTATCAAAACAAAGTCAGTTATGCACTTTTTGTATTTAAACGTAGTAACGATATTTTAGACATGAAAGAAATCAGCAATTTAAGATTCGCTTACATATCGAAAGTTTAAGAAGAATATGCATTTTTAAAAAAAAACCCCTCAAAATCCACCTACCTTGTGAAATTGGATAGAATATCTCCTGATAAGTTTACCTAAGGGTAATAATAGACTTTCGGCTTTGTAAATGTACATGAAGAGTTTTGAGATCATATTAACATGCGTTATACATATTAATTGCTTTTATCATAAATGAAACGATGAATGACAAAATAACGAAGTTAATGTCAATTTAGTTTCTGCATATGACACATTTAGCCATTTCAACAACTTATTTCTCACCAGAGCAGATAAAATCTAAACATTTAGAAGACCATAAACTCATAGATGTTTGAAAACTGATAGATTACAAATATGATCTGAATGGAAAGCCAAAATCAGCTAAGGACAGGGCTTTGCATGAGGGAGATACTCCTTAAGTTTCAACAAAATTTACAAAAATTTAGATATTGCAAGTGTCTTAGAAATTCGGGGGTCTACTGGGTTGGTGAATACCCTAGGGACTAATAGTCCTCCAGCAGAGGCATCGATCAAGTGGTAACAAATGACAAAAGAGTTTTACACATGTATTATAGCTGTACGTCTTTGTATTTATTACATCAAAATTTTACATAATGTATTTTTCAGAGGTTTATCAAACAATAAAATACCTCATATCAAAACAATTTATTTTGCGAACTGTCCATTGACATCGGGACTATATTTATCGAACAATGAGATTGGTTGGATAGAGGACGGTGCATTAAACCACATTAAAACATCTGGAACATTGTAAGTTATATTGCTGTTTCTTTGGACATGTATATTGATATATTTTAAGAAAACTCGTTTTTTCACTTTTGAGACACAATAGTTCTCCTTTTTAGCGATGT
>MJUU01032367.1:44311-67403 GCA_002080025.1 Modiolus philippinarum
TCCCGAAAAAAAAAACTATAAAAAAAACAAAAACATAAGCAAAAAAACATAAAAAACAAAACAAAAATTAACAAAAACAAAAACAAAAAAGAAAGAAGTGAAGAAATATCAACCAATAATTAAATAATTTATCATCAACGTTAGGGGGTTCAGGCGATTTTTAAAGAAAATACCTAGGATTAATTTTTTGGTGTGAATCTAATCACTGGAGTGCCTGAAGTACAAAAAAGCCTAGAAGACTCACCAACAATGTTTAGTCTAGTAGGGCGAGACTCTCAAAAACGGAAAATTTGCCTTATTTTGTAACTGGCCGACCGCTGATTTCGACGACCTATATCCCGAACCAGTGAAATTCCATGTGCGTGTTTGACGTATTATCTGTTTACACTATACATGAACAGGGCGTCCAAAAGCAAATAACCAAAAAATACCACGTGACTGGGGCCCTCAAGGTAATTTGTGACGTTTCCCATTATAAATCTATGGAGACTTCTTTCATCATATACATGTTCCGTGACCTTTCGGACTTATAAAAAAAGGAAATTCTGCCTAAAATATCTTGCATATACATTATCTCTTAGGCTTATGTAATATTTAGGCTGTATGTTTACTTATGCGGAAATTCCCTGGTGTTTACTTATGCGGAAATTCCACGGTGTGAAAAATTCTGTCAAATTTTTAGTGGGAAAATGTGGTACCGAACTTTCAGCCGCTTTTACTCTGTACTTTGTCTTCAGAACTTTCCAACTTATTGTAACTTTGTAAACAATCTTATTGCCTATTAAGAGATGGGTTTATTTTCCTGATTGGAATTATCGTTTAGCCAGGAGTCTCTGTTCTGTAAAGTGCTGAATTTTGCGTGAAAGCTTTGATGATTTTGGGGAAAATTTCGAAAATTACCCTGAAAGATTGGCACCACAGAGAAAAACTGTAGCACCAAGGTCCAATATTTTTTGTAATATCTGTGTTATATGGGACAGTGTCTTTCAAAACTAGCACTTTTTTATTCCGAGTTTTAGCATCTGGGTAGCTGTGATACCCGCGGTCTGAAATTTGCTTTTTTTCGACACTGTTTTTGAGCGACTTTTTTTCAACATTGTTTTACAAGTATACCAGTTGCACTGGTCATAAATTATCACGCAAATTTAAATAGCCTAAATANCTCAGTATATAATGATATCACAAAGCTTCTATTTGTAGTTTTCCGCGGAAATACATCGCAATTTGCCTTTGCTGGTAAAATTTAAGATAAAAATCGGACCATTAAATTTCAAAATGAGTAAAGGGTACCCTTCTTTGTGACGTCATAACTCTTGACTCAAAAATCTGAGAGCAATAATTCTGGTGTCTTTTAAAGAGCAAGGATGGTCCTTTCTATTGATATCCTACATTAGTCTACATATAATACTGGTGGCTGGCAATGTTGGATTTTCGTTGTATGGAAATTCCCATAGGTTACACGTTAAATCAGACCAACTGAACCCCCTACTAGAGGGTTCAGGCGATTTTTAAAGAAAATACCTAGGATTAATTTTTTGATATGAATCTAATCACTGGACTGCCCGAAGTACAAAAAAAGCCAAGAAAATTCACCTACAATGTTTAGTCTAGCACGGCGAGACTCTCAAAAACGCAAAATTTGCCTTATTTTGTAACTGGCCGACCGCTGATTTCGACGACCTATATCCCGAGCCAGTGAAATTCCATGTGCGTGTTTGACGTATTATCTGTTTTCACTATACATGAACAGGGCGCCCAAAGACAAATAACAAAAAAATACCACGTGACTGGGCCCTCAAGGTCATTTGTGACGTTTCCCATTATAAGTCTATGGAGACATTTTTCATCATATACATGTTCCATGACCTTTCGGACTTAAAAAAAAGAAAAAAAAAAGGAAATTCTGCCTGAAATATCTTTCATATACATTATCTCTTAGGCTTATATAATATTAAGGCTGTATGTTTAGTTATGCGGCAACAGGACACGTTTAATCTAAGGGGGAATTTCCCCGGTGTGAAAATTTCTGTCAAATTTTTAGTGGAAAAATGTGGTACCGAACTTTCAGCTGCCATTACTCTGCACTTTGTCTTCAGAACTTTCCCAATTCTTGTCACTTTGTTACCAATCTTATTGCCTATTAAGAGATGTATTTATTTTCCTGATTGGAATTATCGCTTGGCTAGGAGTCTCTGTTCTGTAAAGTGTTGAATTTTTGCGTGAAAACTTTGATGATTTGGGGGAAAATTTCGAAAATTACCCTGAAAGCTCGGCACCACAGAGAAGAACTGTAGCACTAAGGTCCAATATTTTTTTATATATCTGTATATATGGGACAGTGTCTTTCAAACTAGCACTTTTTTATTCCGAGATTTAGTATCTGGGTAGCTGTGATACCCGTGGTCCTGAAATTTGCTTTTTTTTCGACACTGTTTTTGAGAGACTTTTTTTCAACATTGTTTTACAAGTATACCAGTTGCACTGGTCAATAGCCGTAATAGTCCTCTCTCAGTATATAATAATATAATAAAGCTACTATTTGTAGTTTTCCGCGGAAATACATCGCAATTTGCCTTTGCCGGCAAAAATTTAAGCTAAAAACCGGACCATCAAATTTCAAAATGAGAAAAGGGTACCCTTCTTTGAGACGTCATAACTCTTGACCCAAAAATCTGAGAGCAATAATTCTTGTGTCATTTAAAGAACAAGGATGGCCCTTTCTATTGATACCCTACTTTAGACTCCATATAATACTGGTGGCTGGCAATGTCGGATTTCCGTTGTATGGAAATTCCCATAGGTTACACGTTAAATCGGACCAACTGAATCCCCTACTAGGGGGTTCAGACGATTTTTAAAGAAAATTCCTATGATTAATTTTTTGGTGTGAATCTAATCACTGGAGTGCCCGAAGTAAAAAAAAGCCTAGAAAACTCACCTACAATGTTTAGTCTAGTAGGGCGAGACTCTCAAAAACGGAAAATTTGCCTTATTTTGAAACTGGCCGAGCGCTGATTTCGACGACCTATATCCCGAACCAGTGAAATTCAATGTGCGTGTTTGACGTATAATCTGTTTACACTATACATGAACAGGGCGCCCAAAGCCCAATAACCAAAAAAATACCACGTGACTGAAGCCCTCAAGGTCATTTGTGACGTTTCCCATTATAAGTCTATGGAGACTTCTTTCATCATATACATGTTCCATGACCTTTTGGACTTAAAAAAAAAGAAAAAAAAAGGAAATTCTGCCTAAAATATCTTGCATATACATTATCTCTTAGGCTTATATATTATTAAGGCTGTATGTTTAGTTATGCGGCAACAAGACACGTTTAATCTAAGGGGGAAATTCCCCGGTGTGAAAATTTCAAATTTTTAGTGGAAAAATGTGGTACCGAACTTTCAGCTGCCATTACTCTGCACTTTGTCTTCTGAACTTTAAGCTAAAAACTGGACCATCAAATTTCAAAATGAGTAAAGGGTACCCTTCTTTGTGACGTCATAACTCTTGACTCAAAAATCTGAGAGCAATAATTCTGGCGTCATTTAAAAGAGCAAGGATGGCCCTTTCTATTGATTTCCTACATTAGACTCCATATAATACTGTTGGCTGGCAATGTTGGATTTCCGTTGGATGGAAATTCCCATAGGTTACACGTTAAATCGGACCAGCTGAACCCCTATCAACGTGTTTAAGGATAAAAGTTTGCACTCACTAAATATGCACAAATATTACATTGCTTTAAAATATTCAGTGATTAAGGCAATACTGGATAAGTAATTGGTGAATCGCGTCTGCTAAATAAATGTTTTGAACATTTAAAATCATTTAGAATTCTAAAAAAAATTGGTCTCACTTCAAAACCATCTTTTACCTTAAATGAATCAATATAAAAAGTGCAATAATTAATTTGATATAATTTATTTTACACCATAGGGGAACTGGACATTGACGGTAGGATTGAATACCCTTATCCTACCGCTGGCTTTTGATGGCACCGGTACCAAGTCCGACTGTCTCGAGTTCCTATCGTTGTTTACGTTTGTCTTTTGTTTGTGTTTGTCTTGTGTGGTTCCTTTGTGTCCTTTGTGAATGCGGCATTTGATTTTTCGACCATTATAGATGCTTCCTGTTATCTTTTTTTTCAAATTATTTGTTGTTTTAGGAAAATTCCAATGATATAATGATAATACCTTTATTAATAAAGTTTACAGTTTTGTGGAATATCTGGTTAATTTGGAAAACTAATAACTGATAATATATCATTACTGTGTAAAATTTACTGTCGTAAGAAAATCGTCCTAAAATATCACAGATTCAACCATTTGGGCTCTGAATGTCACATCTTTTTTGTTATATATGTCGCCCGTTTAATGTCTAAAAGTAACAATAAGTAAATGCAAATAACTAAATACCGACGTTATTGAGAATTTATTTTCTGCATATGCGCATTTCGACAACTTATGTCTGTTCAGTGCAAATAAAATCTAAACGTTTTGAAGACCATAAACTCAAAGATGTTCGAAAACTGATAGAGATCAAATAGCCAATATGATCTAAATGTAAAGCCAAAACCAGCTAAGGACAGAGATATTCCTTAGTTTTCAACAAAATTTACAAAAAATTATATATTGCAAGGTCCCAGATAGAATCGGCTTTCTGGTCAGCATCGAAGTACTGACTGCTGGGCTGGTGAATACCTTCGGGGACTAACAGTCTACCAGCAGAGGCATCGACCCAGTGGTAACAAATAATTTAAATGAGACAAAATAAGACTTGAAAATGCAACAAAGTTTAAAAAAAACTGTTAATCCTAAGCAATGGGACAACGCTTTTATTGCTGTTCTTCATCTTGAAGTCACCATGAGGCCCTCAACAATGAGCTTTTACTCAAATATCGTAGCAAGTTCAAAACGGCCCCTAGCACCGGTTTGAGCAGAATTCATTACTAATTGTGGAGCAACTCTACATCCATGCTCTTTACCCTTAGATTCATGGATGTGGTATTAAGGAGTTTTTAACATAATCTCTAATTTACTCTAGTTATTAAAATATTAAGATGAAATGATTCATTAATAACCCTGGACGAAAACGACGGATTCGAGTACTAACAGAGAGTGGTCAACCTTGGAGGTATACTGATCCAAACAAACAACGCTTAATTACCCCCAATTCATAAAATGATTACGCCTTTTTGTTTTCAGAGATTTTTCAAACAACAGACTTTATAGACTTCCAATGAATGGTACCTTTACAGATTTAACACTAATGAATAATCTAGACCTCGGCAATAATAGGATATCCAGAGTATTACCTTGGACTTTCAGACAGCTGCAGTGTTACACATTGTGAGTACATCAAATACTGATTTAACGCTAAATCAATAAGAAATCAATGCAAATGTCATGAATGTGTTCAATTATTATGATACTTTTAAAGAATTTGCTATTGGAAAATTATTATACAAGACGTTGTGTCATACTTCATTCAACAATCTTTTGATAAGAAAACTTCCATTAGAAAGGAGGAATGGTACCATGGAACAAACATTAAGGATACATCGGGAAACGAATACTGAAGACAAATGATGAAAGGGGGAATGCCAATACAAAAATCCAAACTGTGATCAATTATATTACAATATTGTTCAGATCAATGAGAACCGGTCGAATATATTCATTAAATAAGTGAAGAGAAGACAACAAAAAATAGGTACAATGACAGAAAATTAGGATCACAGACAAGGTGTCTTTTTCAGTTTTTATTAACAAACCTTTAAGGTAGTTCGAGCCTAATAAAAATATCAGACAGATTTTTTTATTTTAAGATATTTTGTAGTTCTTAACCCACTTGTTCAAAAAATAAAATAGAAATGATATGTCACCAATCATCTTTTACTGTAATCAAGCTTTTAAAATTAGGCCAAATTCAGTATTTTTCAGCAATATTTACAAAGAATATATAGGGAACTATGAGAACATGCTTATTGTTTTGCTTTCATATGAAATAAACATCAGATTGTATTTTTTAATTTTTTGACATTTCAGAGGTGTACATTTCAGCTATAAGTTGAGCTGATAAAATCTATATGTCACCGTTTGATTAAGATAAATATTTTATATAGTTTACGAAACAGACAATATTTTTGGTAAAAGGGAGCTAATTCGCGGGAAAGTGTATGTCAATCAATTATTACGTCACAATGAAAAGGCCAAATAAGGAATATTCCGGCTTGAAAATCCAGTCAATTCCGCATCCGACTTGTGTTTCGCAAATGCTCCAATCAAATGCGCCATGTATTTGTGTCCATCTACCTTAATTTATACATTTAAAATATAAATATTCTACAAATATCTAAAACAGTATAATGCAACTTTGATACTTTTGAAATAATTGGGCCGATTCCACTACTGGTGGACAAGAGGTCCCCTATGGTATTTACCAACCCATAGGAAGACTTGTCTAACATATAAAATACCTTGTGTTTTATAGATATTCTCTGCTTCTGTTAAAATTTTAACCCCTAGAAAGTACTGAGGCCTAATTCTGTGTATGGGACACAATGGAGGTCCCTGGTATTGGATTTTGCTACTTATTTCGATATTTTTGGCAAAGAATACCTCCTTTTTTTTACTGCTTCCGGATTATGGCCACATTTTCCGTTTTTTTCAAACTTTATGTATTTTATTACACTACATAAAAATCATGTAAAATTATATTAAAAGTTTTGTAAAAAAAAACAAAAATCTTAGTCAACAACTTCAGTATTTTATTTCAGGTCCTTACAAAGAAACAGGATATCTGTGATTGAAACTTTAGCTTTTCATGGAATTTATATCAGGAAAAGTATTTCGCTCAATACTTTAGATTTATCTTATAACAAACTGAGGGTTATAGAAACGAATGCATTCAATACTTTATCAGCTTGGTCTATTACGTTTGAAAACAATATACTAGATAAAATACAGCAACACGCTTTCAATGGGACGACAGGTTGCGAACATTTCTTTATGAGGAGAATGAACATAGGGAGTATTAGGTCTCACACGTTTACAGATTTCACCTGTAGTTATGTGCACCTTGAATCATCAAATATAAAGAAAATAGAATATATGGCATTCACTGATGTTAGACTAGATCAATACTTGTAAGTATGAATTACTACGATTGTCTTGATTATCATAATAAAAAAAGAAGCGGGACTATGAAAGAAAGCTGGAAGATAAGAAAACCATATGTACTATGTTTTGGTAAAAATTAACGAAAAAGAAGATAAAAAAATACTTCGAGGAATCAAATTCAGCGAAAACCTCTTGCCGGCGCTAGTTCTTCCTTTTGTGTGTTTTTATAAAGTGATGGTGCTTCTGTCATTATCTTTCAAATTTAGAATAAAAATTCATGTAACAGGAAGCGCCTGATATTGTGGTCACCATTGCAAAGCTGTCTATGGATAACTGTTCTGATATAACATAACACTTGCACTTAGATGCATACTGTCAGATAATACACCTTAAAATTTTCACTCTTAATCAATAAGGTAGTCTTTGTAGTTTCATTTGTATATTTAGTAAATAAATTCAACTGAGAAGTCTGAAAAAATACAAAGTAAGTAAAGTCTTTCATCATTAAAAAAATCGGACCTGATTCTTTATTTTTGGTATACAACGATTAAAACAGACATTTCCTGTTTCCTGTTGTGTCTTTTCTTTATTAATTCGTTACAAATATCACAATACCGAAGTAACTGTTAATTTAGCATCTGCATATGCGCATTTCGACAACTAATGTCTCTTCAGTGCAGGTCATATCAAAATATTTGAAAGTCCATAAACCAAACATGTGTAAAAGTTGATAGAGAACAAATAACCAATAAAATCTAAATAGAAAATCCAAAATTCAGCTAAGGACAGAGCTTTGCAAGAGGGAAATATTACTTTTCATGGACTTGAATAAGAATAGATATTCTAATTGTTTAGATGAAAAAGGAGAATAATTATACCCCCACTCGTGAGTGGGTGGTATTTTGGAATACCCTTGTCTGTCCGTCCGTCCGTCCTTCCGTCCGTCCGAAATTCGTCGCTCTTTTCTCAGCTACTGCTGGGCAGATTTGTTTCAAATTTGCTGTTTCACTTTATATCTATGGGGGATGCGTCGTATGCCATTTTGGCTGCCCTATGATATCAACTTCCTGTTTGGCCGGACTTGGCCATTTTTCCCCTTATTGAACATAGTGAAAATTTTCGTCGCACTTTTCTCAGCTACTGCTGGGACGATTAATTTCAAATTTGGTATTTTACTTAACATTTAGGGGGAATGTGTCGTCTCCCATTTTGGTCACCTTATGATATCAACTTCCTGTTTGGCGGGACTTCGCCATTTTCCCCTTTATTGAACATAGTGAAAATTTTCGTCGCACTTTTCTCAGCTACTACTGGGCCGATTAATTTAAAATTTGGTATTTGTCTTTATATATAGGGGAATGCATTGTCTCCCATTTTGGTCACCTTTTGATATCAACTTCCTGTTTGGCGGGACTTAGCCATTTTTCACTTTATATCTATGGGGGATGCGTTGTATCCCATTTTGGCTGCCCTATGATATCAACTTCCTGTTTGGCGGGACTTGGCCATTTTTCCCTTTATTGAACATAGTGAAAATTTTCGTCGCACTTTTCTCAGCTACTGCTGGGCCGATTTATTTCAAATCTGGTATTTGACTTTATATATATAGGGAATGCGTCGTCTCCCGTTTTGGTCACTATATGATATCAACTTCCTGTTTGACGGGACTTAGCCATTTTTCCCTTTATTGAACATTGTGAAAATTTTCGTCGCACTTTTCTCAGCTACAGCTGGGACGATTAATTTCAAATTTGGTATTTTACTTTAGATATAGGGGGAATGCGTCGTCTCCCATTTGGGTCATCTTCTGATATCAACTTCCTGTTTCACGTGACTTAGCCATTTTTCCCTTTATTGAACATAGTGAAAAGTTTCATCGCACTTTTCTCAGCTACTGCTGGGCTGATTAATTTCAAATTTTGTATTTGACTTTAATATAGGGGGAATGCGTCGTCTCCCATTTTGGTCACGTTATGATATCAACTTCCTGTTTAGCGGGACTTAGCTATTTTACGCCTTATTGAACATAGTGAAAATTTGGTCGCAAGTTTCTCAGCTACTGCTGGGCCGATTTATTTCAAATTTGGTATTTGACTTTATATATAAGAGGAGTGAATTGTCTACCATTTTGGTTACCTTATAATATCAACTTCCTGTTTGGCGGGACTTAGCCATTTTTCCCTTTTTAATGTGTAAAATAATACGAGTGGGGGTATACCTAGCACGACATTGCGCGCAATCTCATGTTTATTTTGATCACATTTTTTGTCTTTGTCTGCATATGCAATTGTTTGGGATATGTCAAACAAACGAACTTTAACTACACACCTTGGTTGACCAAAATGCTTAGTTATGCATTGTTGTAGACAATATGTATTAAGATCTATTACATTATATTTACCCTAAGTATATACATGGATACCACCCAAACTGCTAAATTTGAACGGAACGAAATGCATGGAAACAATTCATCACATATATTTCTTTTCAGATATCTACAAGATAACAATATAGAGTCCCTTTCAACTTCAATATTTGGTGGATCATCGTATGTGCAGAGCCTTTGGCTTTCAAACAATAACATGAAAAGTATAGCATCAAATGCGTTTCAAAACCTCAGTCTTGATTATCTTCACTTGGAGAATAACAGGTTAACAACGTTTCCCGTCGCAATAAGCCAGATTAAGCCCTTTGAAATGTAAGTCAGTTCTAGAATTTTGTCGATGTTGTCAATCTTTGTAGCAACATTCCAATATATGGAGTTTACATCTCAGAACGCTTTTGCTGCCCGCGGGCAGGTGGTCGATCTAGTAACTTCCTTTGTAGAGCACGATTGCTCATAAATAGGCTACTTAAATAAACCTATGTTACCCACAACTAGAAGTCATCACTACAGAAGTTTTGTGGCCGAAATCACGATCTTGTTGACCGCTTTGCGATATATGTTTCCTGAATGACAACAGATCTTTCCCTTTAAAAGCTTAATTGTTGTTTCCTCTACCGGATGCGACATGTTCAACACAGCGGGAGTCTTATAACAAGCAAGAGAATCTTACTCTGCCGGTGCACCTGATCTTACCCATTTGTTTTATTGGGTCCGTGTTGTTCATCTTTGTATGTGTGTATGTCTTCATTTTAAGTTCACATGGCTTTGTCAGGGTGAGCTTTTGCCATCCCTTGGCATCCGTCGTCTGTCGTCCGTCCGTCGTCCGTCGTCCGTCCGTCGTCCGTCGTCCGTCGTCCGTCCGTCGTCCGTCGTCCGTCATCCGTCCGTCATAATTTTTCATTCAAAGATCTTCTCCTCTGAAACCACTGGGCCAGTTGGAACCAAATTTGGTCTCAAATGTGCCAGGCCCATATCTCATCGAAGATGGCTGCCAGCGCCGAACATAGTTTTAACATTGGACAATATGGGAAAAACCATTCAAATATCTTCTTCTCAGAAACAACTTGTCCAATTAGAACAAAACTAAGTCACAATGGTCCTTAGATGTTGCCCTCCAAGCAATGTATACGACAGGTTCATACCTCATCCAAGATGGCCGCCAGCCGAGAACATAGTTTTAACATTGGACCCTATGGGAAATACATTCAAAGATCTTCTCAGAAAGTATTAGTCCAATTAGAACCAAACTTAGTCTAAATGGTCCTTAGATGATCCCTTCATAAAAAGGTATCCGACAGGTTCGTACTTCACCTAAGAGGGCCACTAGCGGGGAACATAGTTTTAACATTGGACCCTATGGGAAACCCATTCAAATATTTTCTTCTCAGAAACTACTAGTCCAATTAGAACCAAACTTAGTCATTATGGACCTGAGATGGTCCTTTCCAAATAGGTATCCGACAGGTCAATATCTCATCCAAGGTGGCCACCAGCATGGAACACAGTTTTAACATTCAGCCCTATTGGAAAACAAATTCAAAGATCTTCTTCTCAGAAAGAACTAGTCAAATTAGAATCAAACTTAGTCACACTGGTCCTTAGATGGTCCTTTTTAAAAAGTATCTGACAGGTCCGTACCTTATCCAAGATGGTCGAAAGCGGGGAACATAGTTTTAACATTGGACCCTATGGGAAAACACATTCAAAGATCTTCTCAGAAACTACTAGTACAATTGGAACCAATTTTAGTCCCAATAGTCCTTAGATGGTCCCTTCAAAAAAGGTATCTGACAGGTGCGTACCTCATCCAAGATTGCCGCCAGTGGGGATCGAAGTTTACCATTGAACACTATTGGAAAATATTCAAAACTTTTCTCCTATGAAACAGCTGGGCCAATTGAAACCAAACGTAATCACAATAGTCCTTGTGCGGCATCTTTAAAAATTGTGTTGCTCATTTCCATACTTCATGCAAGATGCCCCCAGCGGGGACCATAGTTTAACAGTATGCCTTGTGGGGAAAATGTTTAAAACTATCTTCTCTGGACTTACTTGGCCAATTGCAATCAAACTTGGCTACAATAGTCATTAGATGGTCAACTTTAAAAATTGTGTCGCTTGGGTCCGTACCTGATCCAAAATAACTTGACCTGATTGGAAAATATTCAGAAATCCACTGAAACCACTAAGCTAATTGAAACCAAAAACAATAGTTCTTGGGTGGTCCCCTTTTGAAATTGTGTCGCCCATATGCATAACTCATCCAGCGGGGACCATAGTTTAAGATTGATCTTTATGGGGGAATTTTTTTTAAAGTCTTATTCTCTGGAACTACTTGGCCAATTGAAATCAGAATTGGATAAAATAGTCCTGTGATGGTAAACTTTAAGAATGATGTCGCTTTGGTCATTACCCAATCCAAGATGGCCTAGTGGGGACATAGTTTTAATTGGATACCATAAAAGGAATTAGGTCTCTGAAACCACCAATTCAATTGGAAGCAAACGTGATCACAAAAGTCCTTTGGTGGCCCTATTCAGAATTTGCATCTGGCATGTCTGCATCCAATCTTGCAGCCTCTTACGGGAAAAGAAGTTAAAACTCTGGACCCTATTGAAAATGCTATTAATCTCCTTAAATCAGCCATTGTTCAGGTGAGCGATAAAGGCTCCTGAGAGCCTCTTGTTTTATTTCTGAGTCGTACTCCTTTTATGTGTTTTGTTTCTTCGTTTTCCGATGTTGCCAGTGTCCATGGATTATTCGTTTTAGACTAACGGTTCGGTTCTCACCTACTTTGTAGCATTCCAACGATTAAACTATTGATTAAAATATCATTTGAATTATGTCTAAATTACAGGTAGAAAATATTTCTGAAGATCTTAGTATATGATAAAACCGGACAATGAACTTATTGTAGAAAAAACTTAAGAGAGTACTATTGTAACATGAAGTTTACATTGGAATTTCGATGAGGGACGAATTTTGTTCATACTGTCACATAACTGTTGTTTCGGTTAAGAATAAAGTGGTGAAATTTTCCTTTCGACTTTGCTGCCCATGACTTTTGTTTTTGTTCGGAGATTCTCTAAATCTGTGAATGAGTAAAATCATATAGCTGCTGTTAATACACACTTTTCTTTTTTTTTCTTGACAGACACATCTATAACAACCAAATAATAGGAATTCCATCTGGGGTGTTTAACAGTCAAACACGTTTGATAAAACTTATCATGTACAACAACAACCTGACTCAATTATCATCTGCACTGTTTAGCTCCGCAAAAAAACTACAAGTTTTGTAAGTATTTACTTAATGTAACCTATCGTTGATATACATGTTCTATTCTGTATTTCCACTATTGATCCGTTGTTGATCTAAATGATCACCAACATTTTACATTTCATTGGATACTGAGAAGTTCATGGTTCACAAACATGAAAAATACTATTTTTAGAAAAGGGACAGAAAATATAATTTATTAGCGAGCCGTTAGTAAACATATTCTACGGGCTCATGGTTTACTTAAAACTGAAACTTTAAACTTCAATGTTTAAGTTTTCAACAATAGAAATATGATAACGAACTTTTTATATTTCATGTAAGTATGCTTATTCAAATAAATAAACAGCTCAGTATACAGAATTGAAAACAGCCAATATCAAATGGGATAATACATGTTACAAAATTTCCGAAAAGATTTGTTAAGGGAGTATAAACTTCAGTTTTCAAAAGCATTCGATATCCTCAGATTTTATCCATTCAAACAGGGTTAAATATTTTCCTACATGGATCCTGTTTTCTTGGTCATTCGTCACTTTAAAATACACAAATAGACCATGTACAAAATTTCACCACTTTCCTATTAAATTTTCATATATTTTGATGCAAACACGCAGCTAAAATGGAAGAAAACCCTAGAGAGAACTGTTTCCCGCCAAAATTTTTGCGTCGTATATATTAAAAATACTTGCATGGATTTTCAAAACTTTTGGCCTATGTTGTTCTACTAGGATATATTTACAATACAAAATGGCAAAAGTTTTCATTTGAATTATAAATTTCCTGACACTCGTAAAAGTCCATGAGACAAAAAAGACAAATATGGTGGAAAAATTGTCAACCGCAATTGGCCTGACTTGGTACAAATGGTACAGGCATTTCATGAGAAATGTGCGTTAAACCGGTTGTGTGGCCACCAAACCTCACGATTCAATGCAGTAATGTCCGGTAACACCCACCAGTAATTGCTATCAAGAAGTGTTAATGAGGTTTGAAATACTTGTTTGGTAGCTGATTGCAAAATGTCAGTCTCTAATCCTAAGACGAGACCAAATAAATCCATGGTACATGTTATTTCTCTAACCCTGAAACAAGACCAAGGTAAATATTTGACAAAATTATATTTACTTAATTGTAAACAGATACCACAACGGCTACACTGTATCCCAAAATCATAGACAAAGACCAAACTAGAAATAACACAGTGATTTAAAGATAACACTGTGAACAAAAATACCGACAAGAAATAAAAAAAAAAACTGCACTGGGCCTGACTTAGTACAGGCATTTCAAAAGAAATGATCGGTTAAACAAGCTTTATAGCGCGCCAAACCCCTTTTTCATTGCGGTAGTGTCTGGTGACAAATCAACAACAATTGATGTTGAAAGGTCGTATACAATTAAAAGAAATGATCATCCCAGTGTTAAGTAAAAAAAAATCTTGAATCAGAGTTCGGATCATAAATTTTTCAATAGAGGACTGATTCCTTTTAAGATTTTAGAGAAGGAAATATTTTTTCAAGCCTTGATCAATAAGGCGGTCATAGAATAAATAAGTCTAACGAGAAAGTCTGTATAATTTTTGCTAGCTCTAGATCTGGCGTAACGAATCAAGAATGAAACATACACTCCGTAACCAGGAGAATCTGGAATATTGCTGTTCATGTTAAGTTAATTGATAATTATCCCCGCTTTTTCTGATGAAAGTTCGGGGATATTGATTTCGCCTCCGTCTGTCCGTCGATTTGTCTGTGTGTCTGGAATAAGGGCTTTGATTTGTTTTAGAATTATTGCAAATATGTCGCAGATGTGCAATAAGCTTTTGGAGTTTTGATTTTATTGTTGATACAAACAAAAGGCGCCATGAGGTCAATTTTAATATATGCTGCATGTGACACGAACCCCTCCTACAGCTTTGGATTTAGGGATCTAATTTTTATAGTAAGTTTTGAGAATTTTGATTCGAGTTCAGACTTTGGAAAATTTCCTAAAAAATGTCGAAGACACAAATTTTTGAAAATTTTGGCATCTACGGTTGAACTTCGATTGCTAGAACACCCTAGGTACCAATGAAAACAGTTTGATCTAGATGGGTGTTCGAGCTATCGAGGTCAAACAAGTTCAAACTTGAACAAAGGGAACAGAAAATGGGAACGAGACATCCACGGTGTTCGACCTATTGCAGTTTGAGCCATCCAAGTCCTACTGCAATCGTATCTTCTAACGAAATTCTGAAGACTAAAAATTCTAAAAGGTGCTTCCAACTTTTGTAAATATCAAGAAAGTCTAAAAGACCACTTATTTTATGGAATTTTACCTAGCAACCATACTTTGAATATTTTTTTTATTAAGGACAAACATTCGAATCAATTTGATGTCTAATATTTGGTTCAAATCTTAGTGAATTTCCCTAATATGATGGAATTTTACCTTGCAACCATACTTTGAATATTTTTTTATTTAGGACAAACATTCGAATCAATTTGATTTCAAAAATATTTGGTTCAAATCTTAGTGAATTTCCTGAAAGTCTCAAAGAACATTTTTTTTTTGAATTCTACCTAGCAACCATACTAGTTTATTTTTAATTTCGGACAAAGATTTTCACAAAATGGATTTCAAAAATATTTTATCCAAATTGGGTTAAATTTCTTGAAAGTCTAGAAGACCACTTATTTTTTAATTCTGTCTAACAACTATATATCTCTGAATCATTTAGTAAAAATAATGACTTTCAATAGTAAGATTTCAAAATGTTTTAGAAAAAATCATGCTTAGGGTGTACAATAGCTGTTTTCTGTGTCAAACAGGGAATAGAAGGATAGCCGACGTTCTATAAACCTCTAGTTTTGAAATTGAAATCGTCCCTTTTGTTGTAAATTTGAGCATTGAGATGACCATTTTCGTCAAATTCGAAATGGATGTCCAAAAAACATGTAGATACAATAGTTAATGAGAATAGATATCCTTGGTTAGATCCACAGTTGATTACCAGACTGTGACAAAAGCGGACTTTTCACTGGCAATTTGATGGATGCCATACATTGAGCAGATCATGTTTTCCCTTCCGGAGCACCTGATGGTACCTCAGTTTTTGTAGGAGTTCACACTGCTGGTGCTTTAGTTTTGTGTCGTTCTTGTTGGTTTTTGTTTTTTCTGTCTTTGTCATGCTGTCTCAATGCGTGTTGGATATGATTTAATGTAATTTCGGATTTTTGATTTTGGAATCCCCCTTTCATCATTTTTGCTTCGGCATTCGTTTGCTGATGTATTCTGTCGCTTTCTTTATTTAAAGTTCTAGTGAATATAGTAATTGGATAAATTTAGCAAAAGTGCGTTATTGATGGAAAGAACATCGTCAATATATTCATAGGTGAGATTAGCAAATTTTATTTTATGATCTTTTACGAGTACCTGAAGAAACTCAGTCTTGTAAGAATATAAAAACCAGTCTGCGAGTAGAGGAGCACAATAAGTGTCCATTGGTTTGCCAACTCGCTGTTGATAAATAGCACGTCCTCCCAATGTGACAAATATATCATTAAACAGAAAATCAAGCAAATGTCACGCCTGTTGTTCATCGTAGTATACATATCCTTTTAGAACAATGTGGATTTATTACCCAGTACATTGCTTTTAATTTTGGCAAAGGCTTTTTTGAATGATACCTTTGATTCTCGATTTCAATTTGTCATGAGAAAGCTTGGTACATAGTGTGAGAAAAAAAACAATTGAGAGAATGTAATTAAGAAAATGAACGATATATAAGATTATCCGATAAATCTTCCAATTTTTAAGTATTCACAAAGATTTTTGTCACTTCAGGCATGAATAGTTGTACAGTATGCTTGATGACTGTCTTTGACTGAAGACATAGTCTTAGTTAGTTCAATAGACTAGTCAGTAGTTGCGCACGATGACGATCCTGTGATGTATCTTTCTTTAATTGAATTTCTGTGTAATTTTGGTACCAAGTATAGGTATGGCAGGTCTTGATTGTTATTTTTGTTATGGATATTCAAGGAGGACGATTTCATTTTTGTGAAATTGAACTTTTTTGTAAGTAATTAATGAAGGAAAGATAACAGGAAACACTTACAATGGCCGGACATTAAAATCACTACCTGGTGTATTGTGATGAATGCTTAGTTCTTTGATGCGACAGTTACAATAACAAGCTTTACATACAAAAACTAGATGTTATAAGAAGCTTTTTCTGCACTAAAACAACATATTTGTCGAGTAATGTAGAGAGGCACTTACTGGCTTCATGAAATTCAAATACAGACTAAGGTCGATTGTGAACACATCTGCGTAGTTTTTTAACACGACTCTACACTAAAGATCGAATGGTCTTAACCAATCTGAAAAAGACTGAAGTTCTGAAAACACTGTTATGTGTAAAGGATGTAATGTTTAAGTGTATGATCAGTATTACCAATGTTATTGATCCAGTCCTTCCTGTATTGGTCCTAGAAAACCAATAACGAGACAAGTACAGAAATCCTCACGTAGTGATATCTTTATATATGAATAATGAAAGATCTTAATTTCCATGTTTCGTTGTTGTAATTTTATTTTTGAATGTTTCCTCCGTTTTCTTTGCTAAGCTAAGCTATAGCCGTATTACATTCTACCCTGGTTGATTATTGTATAGCTATTAATGAAAGATTTATTCTTCTTACAGAGAACTAAACAATAACAAAATTATACTTATCGATGATGGAGCATTTGGTGGATTACCTGCATTGAGGATATTACGTCTCCACAATAATCTTATTCCATATTTTCCACCAGTTATGTTAATGGCACTGGAATATTTGGATCTGAACAATAATAAAATTGAAGGTTTAGGTGGATTCCAAGTTGGGAAAACTATAAAACGAGTGTAAGTTTTTACATAAAGATATTTCTAAAATTAAGAAATATAGATCATAGACGTTTATATCACGAAAGTGAACACTCCGATATATGGATTTTGTTTCTTTGTAAATCATAAAAGCTCCCTACTATTTTAATGCATTCGTATGTGAAGATTAGTGTGATAACTGAATTAACAACTGATGTGAAAATTAAAATGAAATTGTTGCCAGATCCTTTACACGCTGATCTAAAAAGAACAAAAGTTTAAATCTGAAGTTACATGTATACAACTTGTAACAATAATTAATTTCGTACCATATGCAAAAATAATTTCTTCATTTGCTTTCCTTTTTGAGTTTATGAAGCGTTTTATTCAGAATAAGACTTTGATCGGAATTATGACTTTTAATGTAACCTGCTCCTGAAAAAGATTGAAAAATATCAAATAACTTTAAAATAATGGTCTTATTAGTGTAAATATATCAGTAATTTTGTAATTGAAAATTTTACAAAAATCAAAATGCCTGGGTTATTCATGAGCTTTTATTTTATTTGGCGTTTTCGATAACAAACTTTTGGACAAAAAATGCTTAAAACTAAGGAGTATCTAAATCATACATAGCTCTGTCCCTAGCTTATTTGGCTTTTCTTTTAAATCTGGGTTTGTAGCTCATCTGACCCAAAGGGTCAGTATAAGGTATTGCCATCATTTGGCGTCAGTCGTTCGGCGTCCGTCGTCCTGCGTCCGTTCGTCCGTCCGTTAAACTTTTCACATTTTCATCCTCACTACTGAAGCAAATTCAACCAAACTTTACAGGAATGCTGAATGTGAGATCTTAAACAAAGATTGCTTATTTCATTCCGTTTTGACAAAAAACATGGCCGCCAGCGCGGAACTTAGGTTTAACATTGGACCCTATGGGAAAAATCCCATTTTCATCTTCTTCTCCGCAACCACTGAATCAAATTCAACCAAACTTTACAGGAATGATGTACTGCAGGTCCTTAACAAAGATTGCTCATTTCGTTCAGATCCGATAAAAAACATGGCCGCCAACACGGAACATAGTTTAGCATTGAACCCTATGGGAGTATCAAATTTTCATCTTCTCCTCAAAAACCATTAAAAGAAATTCAACCAAACTTTACAGGAATGATGTACCAAAGGTCATTAACAAAGATAGCTCATTCCGTTCGTATCCGATAAAAACATGGCCGCCAGCATGGAACATAGTTTACCATTGGACTCCATGGGAAAATCACATTTTCATCTTTTCCTCTGAAAACACTGAATCAAATTCAAGCAAACTTTACAGGAATGGTGTATTAAATGTCCTTAACAAAGATTGCTCATTTTGTTCCGATCCAATAAAGACATGGCTGCCAGCACGGAACATAATTAAACATTGGAGACAAAGGGAAAAACACATTTTCATCTTATACTCTAAAACCAATGAAGCAAATTCAACCAAACTTTACAGGAATGGTGTACTAAAGGTTCTTTACAAAAATTGTTAATTTGGTTCTGATCTGATAAAAAACATGGCTGCCAGCGCGGAACTTAGGTTTAACATTTGACGCTATGGGAAAAATCACATTTTCATCTTCCACTCTGAAACCACTAAATCAAACTTTACAGGAATGATGCACTTAAGGTCCTTATCAAAGATTGCTCATTTCGTTACCACTGGGTCGATGCCACTGCTGGTGGACTGTTAGTTCCCGAGGGCGTTCAGCAGCCCAGTAGTCAGTACTTCGGTGCTGACGTGAAAGCCGATTCTACTTGAAATCTTACAATATCTAAATTTTGTAAATTTTATTGAAAACTAAGGAGTATCTCCCTCATGCGAAGCTCCATCCTCAGCTGATTTTGGCTTCACTTTTAGACCATATTGGTTATTTGTTCTCTATCAGTTTTTAAACATCTTCGAGTTTTTGGTCTTCCAAACGTTTAGATTTTATCTGCACTGAAGAGACATAAGTTGTCGAAATGCGCATATGCAGAAATTAAATTCACAGTAACTTCGGTATTTAGTTATTCGTTCCGATCCAATTAAAAATATGACCGCCAGCTCGGAACTTAGTTTAGCATTGAACCCTATATCATCTCCTCTGAAATCATTAAAGCATATTCAACCAAACTTTACAGGAAGGATGTACTAAAGTCATTAAAAAAAATAGCTCATTTCGTTCTGATCCAATAAAAACATGACCGCCAGCACGGAACATAGTTTAACATTGGAGACTATGGGAAAACACATTTTCATCTTGTACTCTGGAACCACTGAAGCTAATTCAACCAAACTTTACAGGAATGGTGTACTAATAGTCTTTAACAAAGAGTGCTCCTTTCTTTCCGATCTGATCAGAAACATGGCCGCCAGCACGGAACATATAGTTTAACATTGGACCCTACTTGAAAATCACATTTTCATCTTCTTTTCTGAAAAAACTGAAACAATTCAACCGAACTTTACACGAATGATGTACTAAAGGTCCTGACTGAGGATTGCTCATTTCGTTCCGATCCGATAAAAAATCATGGCCGCCAGCACAGAACTTAGTTTAACATTGGACCTTATGTTCAAAATTACATTTTCATCTTCTCCTCTGAAACCCCTGAAGCAAATTCAACCAAACTTTACAGGATTGATGTACTGAAGGTCCTTTACGATGATTGCTAAATTTGTCATGATCCGACTAAAAACATGGCTGCCAGCACGGAACTTAGATTTAAAATTGGATTCTGTGGAAAAAATCACATTTTCATCTCTCCTCTGAAACCACTGAAGCAAATTCAACCAAACTTTACAGGAATGATGTATGGAAGGTCTTAAACAAAGATTGCTCAGCTTGTTACAATCTGATAGAAAACATGGCCACCAACACAGAACATAGTTTAACATTGGACCAAATGGGAAAAAACACATTTTTCATCTTCACCTCAGAAACCGCTGGAGCAAATTCAACCAAACTTTACAGGAATGATGTACTAAAGGTTTTTAACAAAGATTGCTCATATCATCTGATCAGACAAAAACATGACCGTCAACATGGAACATGGTTTAACATTGGACCCTATGGGAAAATCACATTTTCATCAACGGAAGATACTTTACAAAAATTGCTCATTTAATTTAGATATGACAAAAGACATGACCTCCAGTGCAGAGCATAGTTTAACATTGAAGCCCGGTATTTGAAACCACCATCTTCTCTGAAACTATTCAAGCAAATTGCACTAGATATATAGAAGGTCTTTTGCCAAAACTACTCATTTCAATAGGATCAGACAAGAAACACGGTTGCAAATGGCTAAACATACATAGCTAAACATTAAACCCCATTGGTAAAAACATCATTTTATGCACCCTTCTTTGTTTTGGGTCGTTTTAACCTTGATATTGGATGTTGTCTTCTTGACATTTACCCCATTTCCTTTCTGTTTCATATTTTTTGTCATGCTTGGCATAGAAGCATTTTGTCCAGTGAGCGATACAGGCGCAGTCTCTGAGCCTCTAGTTGTTGTTGGTCGTCTATCAGAATTAAAAAGTGTATGGTCTTCAAAATATTTATATTTGATCACCTGCACTGAAGAGCCATGTTATTGTAATTGCCATATGCAGAAACTAATGTTACACCAACTTCGGTTTTTTGTTGATTATATATTAAACTTGATAACATTTAGCAATTTTTTTATGTTTAAATATTCTTACTAATGTCGACTTAAAAATGTTAAATTATTTTCACAGATCATTAGACAACAATTTTCTTGGCTGTGAATGTAAAACGATAGATAGTTTACATGGAATTCGGAAAGTTTTATCTGCAAATACACAGTGTTTCAACCCTACAGCATTGACAGGAGTGTTATTTGCTTCATCACAAGCTAAAAACCCTATGTATTTTAGCAAAAAGGACAAAACATTATTTCAGTGCAGTAAGTTTTTTCTTATTCTCTCTATAAATGTGATTTTTGTTTACAAGTATAAGTAATAACATGAAAATTCATATGAGAAAAAATAACTAAGCAGTTAAATGAGCAATCTGAAAAACCTGACTAAAAGGTAATAAAACATCTGCAAACTAATTTTGGAAATAGAAAAAAATATATAGCAACTAAAATACTACTTTCCCTTATTTTCAATTGAAAATATAATTCACCATCCCTAAAATCTGTATTTCGTTTTGTGAAATAGTCGTAAAATTTATACTATGAATATTGCAGCCGGCGAAAATATACATGGAATTGCACCAAGCAGTAAGAACCTTACACTGACATGGCGCAGGCCTTCATTAATTTATTTCCTTGCAAATAGTAGTGCTGCTGAGCAACAGGCTGCAGAATTATCAACCAATAGTATAACTCATTGGTAAGCATGATATATTAACTTTTTTTTTATTTAAGAAAGGTCCTACCTACATGTCACAATATTTTGTTTCTAATATAGTAAGTGAGAACCGAGCCGTCAATCCAAAACAAAATTGAAACATAGACACAACACGACTACGGCACAGAAAAGAAAAATGAAGACACACACACAAAAAGATGAACAACACGGACCCAATAAAAAACCATGGAAGAGGTCAGGTGCACCGGTAGAGTAAGCATCCCCTGCTTCTTATAAGACATCGTGTTTTCTTCTTGAATCTCAAACTTACAATGTACGCTCAGTTCATGAGCGATGCCCCTTTTCAGTTTTTCATAGATAAAAAGAATATAGAATGTTGAAATATATATACCCTGAAAAAAAACAATTGCAAATTCATACTCACTGCTTAGAATAATTGTAGTATCTATAGAAATCGCAACAAACAACACTAAACTAACTGTTGTTTTAATTATTTTCAAACTTCCATATCCAATGAGTTTCCAGTTGCAACGCACAGAATGCAGGCAAAAACTAACAAAAATGATTAAAAATGGGACGATATCCGCTTTGACCCCATTGTTTTTAAAGCTTGATGTCTGATACCCTTACTATACACCTGATTATAACTTTTATCACAAGCGTAATCATACCTGCCTAGCCGAATGTTCAATCTAAAAATAATTTCACCTTTTCCTTTATTACAACACTAACCATAACCTGAGAGATAATTTTATTGTTGCTACATGTAAGTGAAATTCACAAGACGAGTTCCGCTGAAGATTAATGAATAGTCAGTCATCTATTTCACAGTCATTGGTAAATTTTTACCACGAGTAAAATAAAGAGGGGAAAATCACTGTATGGCATGTCATGAGAAAAACTATAGATTAGTCTGAATTATAGCTCAGGTTAGAGTTATTACTGGAATTTATATAGATAAATAGATTGGAGTACTGAAGGGTTTGCACGATGAAAGCTTTGAATATATCGGCAAACGAATACCGAAGCAAGAACGAGGAAAGGGGAAATTCTAAAATCATAAATCCAAAATCACGGCAATTCA
>MJUU01032367.1:71572-101111 GCA_002080025.1 Modiolus philippinarum
GAAGTATATGATAAATAGTTTATGATATGGCATTTTTGTATCATATCTCATATCATCCCTCGACCCATATTAGCCCTGTGGCCTTCGGCCCTCGAGCTAATATGGATGTCTCGGGATGATATGAGATATGATATGAAAAATGCCATATAATAATTTGTATTTATTTACGGTGTTCTGTTATGTTTCATAGCCTTCAAATGTTATATACTTATTACAATCATATTGCATAATTTTTTGGTTGACATATACTTAAATAAAGTATTATATTTTTAATATATCGCATCATCAATAGTGTTTAAATATAAAATGTTTAATGTAAATAAAGTGAAAATAAGGACTTACTATACACTTTAAAATCGGCCATCGGCTTAAATCACTTTCCGTGCACCCCTACTTTCCAACTTGACCGATTTTTTTCAGTCCTCCTATATCCCCTCTTCAAAATAAAACACGTTAACACGAACATAAATTGCATGCATAGACAGTATAGGGCCACTTTTATAGTACACCACAAAAAATTCTTGTATTTCGTTTTAACCTAAGTTTCATCTTTTAAGCTCCATAATTATTCAAAGATAAGTGATATGTTCTGAAATTTGGTACCAAATTAAAGCTAATTTAATATCTTTTACAATGAACTCAAGTTTGAACACTTTACGCCATTTTTATGATCTGGGTATAAAAAAATGTACCCCTCCCCTGCAAAAAATTTGCAAAAATTACAATTTTAGGCTGTCAATTCCTTTCAGATAAACAGCCCCCGTAATTTGATCTAGTTTTTGTACCTAAGATATCAGTTGTGATACAATGTTGGAAAATAAAACCATTAAAGTAAAAAAAAGTGATTTTCGGTATAAAATCTAAAAAAAATTCGACTTTCTGACTCAATTTGTTAAAAATCTGAATATATACTTAATAATTGCCGATGTAATAATTATTTATGATATGTTAGCAACAAATCTTGTGCACACATTTTAGTTTCAGACGTATTGTAGGTTTCAGAAATGTCAAAATTTGCACCCTCCCCTAAAAATTAAGGCAAAAATATGAAATATTCAGGCTCTAAATGATAAAAAATTATGTTTTATTGGAATGCTAGTGTGTATTTCACTAAAGCTGACATGCAGTAGATCGTTTAAGTGGATTTAAACTTTTTAAGAGGTCTCTCTTTCACTCTTCTGCTCCAAATTGTACGCAAAATGGGAATTTTCCGTATTTTCAGAATTTCTGCTGTTTTGACTTTGAGATGCAAACACTTCATGAAATTGATATATAACTTGAAAATGTTGATTAAATATCCTTTGATTATATTTAAGCAATGAGAAAATATGTTTTTAAACATTTTAGACTAAATACAGTCTCATAAATTACAAACATATTACCCCTTACCACAAATATTCAGCACAATTTATTTCATTTTATTTAGCTTGAAAAGCTTAAACATTGTATAAAGGTCCAATAACATATCATTTCAAACAACAAAATACACAGAGACTCCCATATATCACAAATAAGATCATGTTTGTGGTTTATGGGCAGTTATACTGCAATTCAACTTTGAATTTCTGTACTGCGAAAAGGAGTTATATTCCCATTTTTCACGAAAATCGTCAAAAATATACAATTTTAACCCATATTTTGGCGTTGAAATTGCATATTGCGATATATATAATGCATTTTTTAAAAAAAAAATAAGTAAATCATTAGTATGTTTTGTTCATATATGTGTACAGACAGGCATATTCTGGGGATTTTTAAGCATCATTTTCTTGGGGTAGGGATAAAATTTTTGGTATTTAGAGTCACATTGAACACTCCTTGTTCTTCTAAACATTGTTTTCAGATAACTTATATATTGGTTAGAACAATGAATTGGCATATTTACAATAAGTTCTATAGATTTGCCACATATAACTATTTAAAAGTGAATTTCGGACAAATCTGAAATGCTGAAAATTCCCATTTTTCATCAATTCTGAACAAAATCTTGAGTTTAAGTTGACAATTGGGACTTAAAATGTCAAATCTTGATAAAAAATATGTAACATTGTTATATGAAATGCAGATTTTGTGTGTTTTTGTTATTTTATGCAAATATAGTAAAAAAATTAACTATTATAGGGAAGATTTGTTGGGGTAGGGGTAAGTTTATTTGTATTTAGAGTCACATTAAAAACTCCTTGTTTTTCTAAACAGTTTTTTTAAGACATCTTATGTATCGCTTAGAACAACTAAATGGCAAATTTGCAGATGAATCCTCCAGATTTGACCTATATTACGATTTAACAATGAACTTTGGACAAATCTTAAATGTTGAAAATTCCCATTTTTCATCAATTTGGGCCAAATATTGAGTTTGAGTCAACAAATGGCTGTTAAAATACCAAACCATGATGTAATTCATGCAACATTGTCATATTCAACACACATTTAGCGTGTCTGAGTTAATTTATTGCGAACATTGACAAAAAAAAATGACAATTTGAAGGAAAATTTGTTGGGGTAGGGGTGAGATTCTCTGTATTCAGAGTCACATTGAACACCCCTTGACATTCTAAACACTGTTTTAAGACAACTCATGAATCGCTAAGAACAATTAATTGGCATATCTGCAGATATATCATCCATATTAGCCATATATAACGGGTTGACAGTAAACTTTGAACAAATATGAAACGTTGAAAAATCCCATTTTTAGCTCACCTGGCCAAAGGCCATGTGATCTTTTGCCATCACTCGGCGTCCGTCGTCCGTCCGCCTGTCCGTCCGTTAACTTTTATTCAAAGATCTTCTCCTCTGAAACTACTGGGCCAATACTAATCAAAATTGGCTTGAATTATCACCAAGGTATGCTCTTTCAAGTTTGTGATTTTTATGACAGTAGACCAAACAACATGGCTACTGTTACTAAAAATGTACATAGGGGTAAATTGCTGTTTTTTGCAAATTACTCAAAAACCATTACAGATATCAAAATTCTGACAGAGTAAAAATTATCAGCATGATGAGATCTACCTGCCATGCAATTTTGAAGAATATCCGTTTACCCGTCTTGGAGTTATTGCCCCTTTTCCGTAAAAATTTCAGTTTTTCGTTACGTTTAGTCTTATATATTGCAAATGGTTGAAGATAGAAATGAAGTTTTTTTAACAAAAATGGTCAGCATAGTAAGATCTACATGTCCTGCAACTTTGAAGAAAATCTGACAACCCACATAGGAGTTATAGCTGCTTTTTCCTTGCATTTTCACAATTTTTTAACGTTTTTACTTTCATTTCAAAAACTGTTTGAGATAAAGGTTAAATGTGAATTGCAAAAGTGTTGAGGTTTTCCAGAACTACAATTTATACATGTGTCCAGCAGGTTCGCATATCATCTAAGATGGCCGCCAGCGGGGAAGATAGTTTAACATAAGACCCTATTGGAAATGCATTCAAAGATCTTCTCCTCTGAAACCCCTGAGCCAATGGAGACCAAATTTTGTCACAGTAGTCTTTGGATGGTCCCCTTTAAAGTTTGTGATTTTTATGTTTGTACTTCATCCAAGATAGTCGCCAGCACAGGACATAGTTTAACATAGGACCCTATGGGAAATGTATTCAAAGATCTTCTTCTCTGAAACTACTAAGTCAAACTGAACCAAACTTGGTCAAACTAGTCCTTGGGTGGTCCCCTTTAAAGATTTTTACGTTCGTACATCATCCAAGATGGCTGCCAGCGTGGAGCACAGTTTAACATAGGGACCCTATGGGAAATGCATTCAAATGTCTTCTCCTCTGAACCCACTGAGCCAATTTGAATCAAACATGGTTACAATAGTCTTTAGATGTTTCCCTTCAAAGTTTGTGATTTTTATGTTCATATCTCATTCAAGATGGCCGCCAGCCGGGAACATAGTTTAACATAGGGACTCTATGGGAAATGCATTGGAATGTCTTCTCCTCTGAACCTACTGAGCCAATTGGAACCAAACTTGGTAACAATTGTCTCTTGGTGATCCCTTCCAAAGTTTGTGATTTTTAGTTTGTACCTCATCCAAGAATGAAAATGTAACATCTGGTGAACTGATTTATAGAATGTACGGGTGGTCTATTGGAGACAGTGAATAAAACCAGTCGCCAGGTGAGCGATACAGGCTCATGTGAGCCTCTAGTTCATCAATTCGGGCACAATGTTGAGTTTATTTCAACAAATGGCTGTTAAATTACCAAATTGTAATGTAATTCATGCAAAATTGTCATATTCAAAAAAACATTTTGCGTGGTTGAGTTAATTTGTTGCAAACATTGACAAAAAATTGACAATTTTAAGGAAAATTTGTTTGGGTAGCTATAGGGTAAGATTTTCGGTATTTAGAGTCGCATCAAACACTTCTTGTTTTTCTGAACAATGTTTTCAGACAACTAATGTATCGCTTAGAACAATTAATTGGCATATCTGCAGATATATCCTCCAGATTTGGCATTTATAAGGATTTAACGGTGAAATTTGGGCAAATCTGAAATGTTGAAAATTCCCATATTTCATCAATTTCAGGCAAAATATTGAGTTTAAGTCAACAAATGGCTGTTAAAATTCGAAATCATAATATAATTTATGCAACATTGTCATATACAACACCCATTTTGCTTGTTCTGGTTATTTTTATGCGAACATAGACAAAAATTGATGGGTGTTCCATGGAACACTTGTGTCGCCTGCTCTTTAAAAGAGCCATTTTTGGCTCACTTAACCTCTACAATCTGTAAAATAATAATGTAAGTATAAGGTGTATGCCTAGATCAAGAGAAAAAAACATATTCTGTAAACTTATTTAGAATATAAATTATAATTTTGAAGGTCGTGTAGATAAACAAACCAAATCAACATTTAAACTATTTTTGCTCAGTGAACCTCTAAAATCTGTAAAATTGATTTTAAGTATCAGGTGCACAATTAGATGAGATAACAACATATCCTGCAAGTTTGGTTGGAATATGACCTACATTTTTTAAGTAGTTCAAGATTAACCCATTGAATAAACTTAGAAAGGTGTTACGATAATTTGTACCATAAACAATATTTATTAAAAAAATATTCCAAGTCAGTAAACAGGAAGTAGATGTCCAACAGACGTAAATAAAATAAGCTCAATATGGAACCCCATACTAAAGTCATATACAAAATTTCAAGTGGCTGTGATTTACAGTTGCTGAGAAAGGTGTTACGAAAATTTGTACCATTGACAGTATTTGTTGAAAATACTCAAAGTTGATAAACAGGAAGTACAAAAATGTATATGTCCGACAGACATGAATTCGATAAGCGCAATATGTGACCCAATACTTAAGTCACATACAAAATTTCAAGAGGCTGTGATTTACAGTTGCTGGGAAAGGTGTTCCGAAAAATTGTACCACTGACAGTATTTGTTGAAAATACTCCAAGTTGATAAACAGGAAGTACAATAAATGTATATGTCCGACAGACATGAATTCGATAAGCACAATATGTGACCCAATACTGAAGTCACATACAAAATTTCAAGTGGCTGTGATTTATAGTTGGTGAGAAAAGTGTTACCAAAATTTTGACCATTGAAAGTACTTGTTGAAAATATGAAAATATTCCAGTCACTAAGCAGAAAGTAGATGACCGAAAGACCTTAATTCGATATGCGCAATATAGAACCCCATACTAAAGTTACATACAAAATTTCAAGTGGCTGTTATTTATAACTGCTTATAAAATTGATACGAAATTTTTTACCATTGACAGTGCTTGTTGAAAATACTCCCAAGTCGGTAAACAGGAAGTAGATGTCCGACAGACATGAATTCGATAAGTTTAATATGAGACCCCATACTAAAATCACATACACAATTTCAAGTGGCTGTGATTTGTAGTTGCTGAGAAAAAATGTTACGAAAATCTTTACCATTGACAGTATGAGGGAAAATATTCCAAGTCCGTAAGCAGAAAGTAGATGTCTGACAGCGCAATAGGGAACCCCATACTGAAGTCACATACCAAATCAATTCAAGTGGCTGTGATTTGTAGTTGCTGAGAAAAATGTTACGAAAATTTATACCTATTGACAGTATGTGGAAAAATATTCCAAGTCGCTTAACAGGAAGTTGATGTCCGTCAGACCTGAATTCAATAAGCGCAATAGGGAACCAAATACTGAAGTCACATACAAAATTTCAAGTGACTGTGATTTGTAGTTGCTGAGAAAAATGTTACGAAAAAATGGGACGGACAACGACAACGACAACGACGACGCAAGACGTCTAAAGTGATCCCTATATGTCACCCCACACTACGTGTGAAGGCGACACAAAAATATCAAATTTACAGTAAACGTTTTGGGGTAGGGGTAAGTTTTATTGATGTGTGATGTTTGTATTACATAAGAATGGCCATTTTATGTAATAGTTGTAAAACAAATATAATAAGCTTTCATTTGATACAAACTTTAAATGATATTTGTTTACTAAAAAGTAATATTAGGCAAAAGAATGACAAAACTTAGTCAAAATCAGAAATACTCAAAAATCCATTTATTTGGTCCATTTGAAAATTAAACTATGGTCATCAAAAATATGTTAACATTAATATGTTGACATGTTTTATATTCAAGAAAATAGATTGAAAAATTAAAATCAATTTTCAGAATAGAGAATCGAGGTCCACTTCGGGTTCCTTAGACCATCAAACCTACGCAATTTCAATTAAAATATCTAAATTTTCGTGTATATTTCATAGGGGTATGGGTACGTTTAATGGCGCAATAGAGATGTTTCACATTTTGACGAAAGAGAATCTTAACGTACGGGGGACTAGTTATTGCACAAAAATTAAAAAAGCGAACGTAAATTTAAAAATGTAAACACTTCCAATTACAATGTTGTGAATCTTTAACTAAATAATTGTATAGTCAAAGAATTTAAAAAATCTTCGTTCTGAGCCATATTTCCTTCGTAAATCGCTACGTCTCGTTTCGTCGCTTTCATGTGTACGTATGACTTACGAAAGAGACGAATGAAAAACATTCGAGTTGTCCTTCTTAAATTTAAAAATAGATCAGTCATGCAATTTGTAAAATAAATGTGAAAAAGTAACAGTCCGAGTTCAATTAATTTGTGTTACATTCAGTACTTGAACCATATGAACAGTAAACATTNATAAGACATATGAATTTCTCTCATTTCATTGAATCAGATCAATTAAATATTCTATTTTACAATGCTAATTGTGACAGTTTGATAAACAAACACAATCAGGTAATGTTGAGATTTCCTCTTAAACCATAGCCTATCTATATTGAAAGTTATTAAACGCATTTTCCTATATTTTTACAATGTCATATCAATTTCAAATTTGGCGGTGTAAAATTTGATAGAAAACGAATTATATTGTGTTATATGGCCCTCATCGTATGCTGTTCTACTGTTTAGTCCTGCTCGGTGATCTTTCATTTATATTTTTTTTGGGGGGGGGTTACCTCTATAGTAAAGCATGACATATAGTTAACTTGTACAAACATATCTTGTATCTTGAATGGTGAATGATTTCGGCTTTCCCGTCTCCTATTCTAACATTCATTTCACACTCAGTTTCATTAATTATTTATATAATACGTGTGACTTTGCAAACAATGGAGTTAACTTGTATGGGTGTTGTCTGCGGTGCACGACATTTGATCCAATTCGTATGGCATTTGAGCCATAATAAATCTATGTTTGAGCCAAATAAAATCCACATGTGAGCCAAAAGAGAAACCAGTCATTTTAGCCACTAATTAAACGGAAAATAAATATGGTTGTTTTCCTGCATGTACAATTCTTCAATATTTTTGTTGTTTAAAGAATAAAGTTACATTCAGTTTCTCTTTGTAAATTGCCAAACAAAAGAAAAATATTAGGTATACCCAGCATATTTCTTTACATTTCTTTGATTTTAATTTATATGAATGTTGCAATTTGCCTTTCAGTGCTATTTGATAGTGACATTTTAGATACCAGTTTATCGCTTTGATAAAACATTACATGTATTATATTTGAAGAGTATATCTTATTCTAAATAGTATTTGGAGTAAATATGCATGTAACAATTTTACAAAGAAACAGATTTTTTTCTGAAAAGCAGAATCTAAAGTAAATTTCATTTTGTATGTATCTAGCATAAATTTAACTATGCCAACCCTTCGCATCTGTCGCCTGTCTTTGGCAGCTCATCTTTACAATTCAATATGATACTGATATAAATATTATTCATAATTAGGTAAAACTCGGGTACATTGGCTCAAATATGCTAAATATTTTAGCTCAAATGATGAAGCCAAATTTTCAAAAATTTGCTCAAATTTCGTGCAGCCGTTGTCTGTTAGCTAGTTATGCCATCCCGATTTCTGTGGGGGTGGGTTCAGAGACGGTGACACTTTTATCAAAAAAAAAAGGTTGATTTCAAATTTGACACGAACATCAAAAATGTGGAACTTCAAATTCATTTCATCGAAAGGGTGAATCCTTATTCGACTGACTGAGACAAGCAATGTTGTTCAGACAATTGGTCACTTTTAAGTTGAAAAGACAACATCAAGACTTTTATTTCAAATTAAAGCTATTGGTATATCCCCTTTGTATGATATTTACGTCACAAAACAATAAACAAACGCTAGAAAAATTCTGCAAAAAAGAAAGAAATCACAGAATTTTTTTAAAAATAAATTAAAATTAAAATAAAAAACGTCCTCCGGGATCCGCTCAAGAGATAATATGTTGATACGCTGATTCCCGCTTCATACATTTTAGTTTCTAGAAATGAATTTATTCTTGCCTTTTCCCCTATGCACGGATTACTCGTTATCGACAGGTCAATTAGACTGCAATGAATAGCGAATGGTTTGTAATAATATCGTACAGGGCAGTTCTTTGTTGATGATACTTTATAATGCATAGAGAAACAAATTATCATTATAAAAGCATTGCTTTTAAAAAGTGCTATACCATGCGCCGTTAGAGTATTCATATACTCCGTGATTGAAGCAAGTTTTATTCGCTCTAGTTATGAGTCGATATAGAAAGTATTTCTTTTTCATTTTTGGCGTTTCCGGTACGATTTATTCATTTCAATCTCCATTCTTCAATACTTCTTGAACAGGATTTTGTTATGTTGATCTTCGTAGTATATCAATAGTTGAAAATATTTTATACATTTCACCGGCTTGGCAAGCTTCCAGTACAAGGGTGCACTCGACCGGTTAAAGACTTTACAAGATTTTATGTCTATGTGAATAATGTCTACTATCACATGTGTATAAGGTGATAATGATGCTTTAATAAGCTTGACAAACACATGCATTTAGTGGTCGTCTCAGAAATAATCTAAAAATAATATTTGAGATGAATTACATGATATCTTCAGTTAATGGTCCCCTTCGTGTCATTTAGGTTGTGGTTCATCGTGAAAGGTTTCTTTCGTCGGGTTACGTCGAGTTTCGTCAGAATGTGAAATATCTCTAATGGAACGTATTGGGCATATAAATTGTAAAAATGTGGGTTTGTTTGTAAAGCTCGTACAATAAGCAATCATTTGATGCATCGTTTTTGTAACTGGGAAGCATTTGATTAACATTTTTGAAGCAACTGAAAAAGAAAAAAACTTAAACGAAAAAACGAAATTTTCCAAAATTTCGGTAGGTGGGTCTAAGAATGGGCCCTGTTCCACCAGTGCGTGCAGGATATGCTCGTGTTAAAATGCTTTATTTTAAAGAGGGGTTGTAAGCGGACTTAAAAAATGGGTGAGATTGGTAAGTCGGGGGATGTATTGGGGGTTTTTCCAGCCCATTGACTAAAAGCTTAAGTTAAAAAATTGAAAAAAGCAAACTTGCATTTTCATTATAATTTTGCTTTTTAAATGTATATTGTTATTTGTTTGTTTCAATGTACTGTCATTTGTAGTTTTACTAATCAGTTACTAATTAAATTAGTTATATTTTACAGGGAATACCTGATAACATGTACGAGTGAAGCAGCTCCCAACCTCACAAAATTCATAGTAGTAGTAACTGAAAACTCAATCTGTCAGCCAGAAAATGTCACAACAGGAAATATTACTATGCCATCAAACATTAGTGAATGTTTCAATTTTACAACCAATCACTCTGCTTCTGTTATTTTCACAGACGTAGATGGATTATTACCACTAACTTTGTATCAATGTTTCTTACAACTGACTGCCAACAATTACACTAGTGCTAAAAGCATTCCAACGTTTGTATATACGCCTGCTCGAATAGGTATGTTAATAAGTTCACATAGTTTACCCTCTCTTCCTCTGTTTTGAATTAATTTTTGGCAATTTTCGGTTAGGCAAAAAATGTACCGTTTTACATTTAATACTAGACCTAGAATTGTTTTCTTTGTTAGTATTGATCCTGTAATTTTAATATATATATATATATATATATATATATATATATAGATTCTACCTTCTAAGTTAATAACTGAGGTTAAATGCTAAATATATCAAATATATGGAGGACAATTTATTGATTTGGAAGATGAAGGAGGAACACCAAGTTAAAGAGAAAAATTGTAAGTTAGAAGTATTAACAACAGTTGCCATTAAACTGATGGTCAAAGTAAGAGTCTCAATTGATACATATAATGTAATTTGGATAAATTTACTAATGAACTGGGTACCGTATGATGATGTATATATGTTTTTGTGGATAAATTATGTAGAATATCTAGAGGGTGTGTCTGTAAAACCCGGATGCCCCACCAATAAATTTATCGCAAAAGATTAACCCAAGTCAATCATTCATAAACTTAGTTCCCTGTCACAGAATTGTAATGAAATGCAAAATCTAACAAAAATCATTCAACCATAAAATGTAGGTCATGGTCACCAAATTGTTGGTGAAATGGGCAGATCTTTTTTATATGAATGTAACAATGAAATATCATGATGTTACATAGTAGCTGAGAAATAGACTTTAAAACAAAACTTAACCAAAGTCACTGAAGCATAAAATGGAGATCAAAGCCTCATAATTGTCAGTGATTTGGATAGTATTCATCAAGGCGATTAATTTGATGAATCATCATTGTCCTGTAAGGTGTAGTTGTTGAGAAATGGACTTTAACACAAAACTTAACCAAAGTCACTGAAGTGTAAAATGTAGGTCAAAGTCAACTAATTGTCAATGATTTTGTTAGTACTCATCAAGGTAATTATTGGATTTCCTTTGTTTGGGTTCTAGTGCTGCTGATGAGGAATTAATTTCCGAAATGGTCATACAGCTCATTAAAATATTGCAGTTGGAGTTAACATATTTGTTATGGTCTCATGTTCATTTACTCCATATCCTTTCGTAAAATATTTAACGTAAAACTTAACCAAAGTCACTTAAGCGTAAAATGTAGGTCAAAACCACCTAATTGTCAATGATTTGGGTAGTACTCATCAAGGCAATTATTTGATGAAACATCATTGTCCTATAATGTGTAGTTGTTGAGAAATGGACTTAAACAAAAAACTTAACAAGAGTCACTCAAGCATGAAATATAGGTCAAAGAGTAAAACTACCTAGTGAACTCTATAGTACTATCTAATATCTACCTGCTGGCCTACTATTATTGGTTTACCTCTAAAAGTTTCTGAGAAATGTACTTAAACGCAAAACTTAACAGGACGGACGGAAGGGCAGACAAGGGTAACACCATATGCCCCTTCTACATTCGTGGGCGGGGCATTAAAATGCCTAAAGTTGTCGCTTAACATAATGATTCTGTTAATATATGTATGAAAACTATAAGACAAGATTTTTATTCTTTAATATTATTTGCAGTCTGTTTGAATATTAAGTTTGTGTTGGGTTGTGGCAGCTGTATATCATAAGACTTTATCCATTAGGTCCAGATATGCAGCAAAGGGCTAGAGAACAAGTCGTACACTTCATTTTTCTGGCAGCGGGGAGGATATTTTACAATACAGCAACTATCATATTTAAAGTAACTTGTTGCAGACTATAATAGGATTTGTGCAAAACTTCTCAAAGTTCTGCGGGAAATGCCAACATTTTTAATGAAATAAAAAATGTATTTTCAGTTATTTTTTTGTATGACCGCAAAAATATTTTTTCAGCAAACTTGTTTTTTCGACTTTAAATAAAGTCTGTGTTCCATTGCAGCACATCTCTCTCGTTTACGAATTTTTGCCGTTGCTTTTCATTTTCATTACTTTGTAATATAAAAATAAAGTGATGGATCTGCTCGAATAAAAAATTGGGAACAGAAAATATGATAGACTCTTCATTATATTAAGGTTTACTTCTTTTGTAATGAAAATAAAGATGATTTCTTGTCGAATGGATGAATTCCGTGATAAACTTAGTCACGTTGATTCGACCAGATATTGCTTTTGTAAAGAACACTGCTTCTGAGATAGCAATAGGAAAAAAGATAAATAATTATACTGCATTGATATATACATCGTTGTCTACATTTCTTCCTACCGTTGTCTACGTTTGTCGTTTGTCTTATACGTGTTTTTCCTGTGTAGTTCCCTGACAGATTGTGGCATGTTATTATAATTTTCAGCCATTGTAGGTGTTTCTTGTTATCCATTTTTTACATAGCTGTGATAGACCAGCTTATACTTAAATACTTATTATAAGTAACTGCGAATCTAGTTTCTGCATATGATTCTTATTACGGATAAGTCGAATTCTGCATGTCGATTTAAATTCAGGGAAAATAAGTTCTTTCAACATTATTTGTCAACTGTCGAGCTCAGGAATATACAAATAGAGCATTTTAAGATACCTATTTCTACAATATATCTTATATACTTACGTTTAGCAAATTTTTATTGCGCCTAAAAGTAGGAATTACAGATTATATTTTATATTGATTCAGGAAAAAGTATATACTGCTTCTTTTTCCTTAACGAGACGAAAACAATAAATGACGTTATCACTATTGGATTAGTGTTTAAAGTAATTTAATTGTTAACAATGAAATAAAGAGGTAACCAGAATCCAAAACTTTCAATACTATTTCCCGCAACTAAGGTTCTTACCATATCTGCCTCTCTCGCACAATACATGTATGAGAGTTAAAAACATCACACACTTTCTTATTATTGGATACGTTTATGGCTGTTATATCAATATCGAATGCGCATATACGTGCCTTTTATATTTTGTACGATCTTTGCAGCAGCTGAAAAGAACCAGACAAACGGAACAGATCCCCATGACTTTAATGTTCCAGTGAAATTCTATGACTTTAGTGTCGGACATGATGACTTTTCACCGTCCAGTGATTTATTGACAACAAGTCCATACCATGTAGTAAGCCCTGTCGGTTCTTGGTTGACTGTTTCCAATGATCCAACAACAGACACGTTCAGTGATTGGTTCAGATCAACTAAAACAAATATGAAAATTGATGGAGGAATTTTACTATCACACAATGCCAATGTAACAACATCAGACATTCATAGGTACAATAATTAACTCAGATATTTAATTTCAATATAGGCATTCCATTCTTTCAGTTTTCTGCCTCATTTATCACGGACTTATGCACAATATTCCAATCATCACGATATATAAATAACACTCGTTGTCTTAAATAAATGTCAGCATATCATTTCATTTTACAGTTGACATAAGATATAAGCAACTCTCATTATTGCGAATATCTAAGTACATACAACGATCGATCAGATTTCAACAATATGAAAAAGAAAGGAAATTGGGTAAATGTCAAGGAGACAACATGCCATATCCAGGTTAAAACGACGGTCTTCAACACGGTGAGGAACCTCACACCTTATAGCAAGCCCTAAATACTTGTTTTGCCTGCCTTTTGTAAAAAAAAAACAGTACAAATATTTATGATGCACCGTTTTATTTTGATTCTTTATTTTTTTTTATATCAGAAAATCATTCTTTATTTCGTTATCAAAAATTCAATTTCTTTATATAAAAAATGAATTTTTAATATCAGAAAATATTTTTGATACCAAAAATTCGATATTCTGATATCCAAAAATATAAGTGGTTTTCTGATGTCAGCAATTCGTTTTTTTTTATATCAGAAAATCGTTTTTTATATATCAGAAAATCAATTTTTTGATATAAAACAAATCGAATTTTTGATATGAAAAATTCACATGTTTCGATAAAGGAAGAAAGCGGTTTTTAATATCAAGAATTATTTTTTGATATATAAAAATCGGATTTTTGATATCAGAAAATATCTTTTGATATTAAAAGATGGGGAATTGGCATTGGCGCTTCATAGCTAATACCAGAGGAATGAGGTATGCATAGATGATAAAGGCATTTATTTGGTCAAACAAAAGTAGTTGTAGATGCAGTAAAGGAGAAACCTAACAAATCATCGTAAATGCAAAATTAATTATTTCTTGAAAGTACATGCCTATTTTTGTTTACGAAAAATACAATAAGCAAATGTATGAATATCAGATATGTTCAGATTATGATAATATGACAATTGGTTTAAGTATCTTTTATGGTTACATAGAGGAAAAAGTGTTTTTTACAGGTTTTATTCTGCATCCTTTTTCCCGATTGATTCAAAGGGATTTGGTCCAGAAGGGCAGATCGACTGCACAGGAACCTTACACAATTTTGGGTACGTTTTATCTTGAACTTGAAACATACATCTCCTATTTTAGCTCACTTGAAAGGTCACTTGAGCTATAGCATTTACTTGTCGTCCGCCGGTGTCCGTCCATCATCCGTCGTAACTTTTTTCGAAAATCTTCTCCTATGAAACCATTGAGCCAATTTTAACAAAACTTGGTCTGAATCATTACCAGGTAATGTAGATTCATAGCTGTTGTTACTTAAAATAGAAAAGAGGGGTAAATAGCCATTTTTTAACAAATAACCCCAAAACCATTACAGATATCAAATATCTGACATAGGTAAAATGACAAGCATGTAAAGATCTACCTGTCTTGCAATTTTGAAGAAAACCCAAAAACCTGTCTTGGACTTATTGCCCCTTTTCCGCTACAATTTCAAAATTTTATTATTGTTTTATTTTTTTATCAAAAAACTATAACAGATAGAGGTCAACTTTATATTGCAAAAATGACAAGCATATCAAGATCTTACCAAGAAGAAATGCCGAAGAATATCTGAATACCGATATCGGAGTAATTGTCCCAAATTTCTAAAAAAAGATTTGAGATAAAGTTTAAGATTTTATTAAAAATGTTTAGTTTGTCAAGGACTACATCTAATCTTGATAATGGAAGTTGCCGACCCCACCTAAGAAGGCTGGCAGCGGGGAACTAAGTTTGATATTGGCTCCATTGGAAAACATCTTCTCCCCTGATACTACCCGACCAACTGTAATCATACTTGGTCACAACTGTCCGTGGTTAGCCTTCTTTGAAAAATGTGTGCGGCAAGTCCCCATCAAATCCAAGATGGTCCCCAGCCGGGAGCATATTTTAACATTGGACCCTAATGGAAAACTTTCAAAAATCTTCTCCTCTCAGACTACCTGACCAATAGGAATCATACTTGGTCACATCTGTCCTTAGTTGGTCCCCTTTGAAAATGTGTCCGGCAAGTCCACACCAGATCCAAAATGGCTGCAAGAACATGGATTAACATTGGACCTTTTGTAAAATCTCATTCAGAGATTTTCTCCCCTGAGACTACTTTGCCAGTTGGAACCATACCTGTTCAGAACTGCACTTAATTGGTCCCCTTTGAAAATGTGTCTGGCAAGTCCCCATCAGATCCGAGGTGGATGCCAGCAGGGACATACTTTAACATGTAACTGTATTGGTAAACGCATTCAAAGTTCGTCTTCTCTGAAACTGCTCAGAAAAGTTCCTGGTTTGCTTTTAAAAGATATGACTGGGAAGTCTCAATCAAAAATGGCTGTCAGTGGCGAACTTAGTTTAGCATTGGACCCTATGGGAAATCACATTCAAAGATCGTCTTCTCTGAAACTTCTTGGCTAAATTGGAACCAAACCTGGTCGCAATTGTCCTTCTTTCAAAAATATGTCAGGCAAGTCTATGTCATATCCAAGATGGTTGTCAGCGGGGATCTTGTTAAACATTTGACCCCTTTGGGAAGACACATTCAAAGATCTTCTCCCCTGAAAAATGTGTCCAGTAAGTTTACATTGGACCAAAGAAACATTCAAAGATCTCCTCATCTGAAACTACTTTTCCTGAGGGAACCAAACTAGGTTCCCCCATTATTTAGGTAATAAAAATAATTGCAAATGTAAAAATGGATAACAGGAAACACCTACAATGGCTAAAAATTATAATTTCATGCCACAATCTGCTATGGAACTACACATGAAGAACACGAATAAGACAAAAGACAAAAGTAGACAACGATAGGAAGTCTGGACAGCCGGACTTGGTACCGGTACTAGCAAAAGCCAGCGGTAGGGTTAAACCGGTTTATGGGCACCCAAATCTCCCCTTTTTCTGTCCCGTTTCCCTATAATATAATATACATACGAATAAAATCAAATAGAGGTAGACCACTAATTCTAAGACCGCAATCTTGAAAAGGAAAGAAAAAACACGTAATTTTGAAAGATTGGTCAATGGGTGCTCGTCAGTAAACTGTCGGCTAGCTCAAGGAGCCTAGTCTGCATGTAGAACACTGTCGTACTACGGAAGAAAAAATAAATTCAAAACTTCCCGAAGGGTTTGGTCAAGAATCATCATAAGTTTCAGTAGAAATCGGCAGTATCAGTGAGAGGCCAGTGTGTGTGAAAAATTTTCAGGTCATTGGGTCTCAAAGCTAATTTAACGGATACAAGTAGAATATATTGTCGGTGTCCCCGAATTACGTTTTTATTACTGGGCTACATCATGTAATTATCGAATTATTTTGAGACTTCTGGGAAAATACGCAAATATGACATTTCAAACAAAAAAAACTTCATTATACTCAGACGTTATGTATGATGGGAAATGTTTTAGACGACAACATCAACTTCGAGACAATTTATAGCTTCTTTCTAAACGCTTTAACCATGCTACATGTATGTTAAAATATCATTTGAAAAAAATTAGATTCTTTTACTGACAACTGATTTGAGCATTAGATATTTTCCAAAAAAAGTTTTCAATTATTTTTATTTTTTGGTCTGCAGATCAAGCCTTCTGTAAATATAAAAATACAGAAGTAACTGTAAATTTAGTTCCTGCATATGCGCATTTCGACAACTCATGACGCTTCAGTGCAGCTCAATCAAAACATTCGAAAATCCATAGACCGAAATATACGTAAAACCTTATAGAGAACAAATTACCAATAAGATCTAAATAGAAAAGCCAAAATTGATCTTTCATATTATTATTTTAGACCATTATCATAAATTGTAGATTTACAATGGCTATTAGAAATGGAATGACCTTCAAAGGAACAGAATTCATAACTTTGGGTGGAGGGGAAGAAATATGGTTGTTTGTTAATAAGATACTAGTAGCCGAAGTAGTCGCTGACAGACATTCTAGTAGTATTGCTTGCAAGAGAGTATCACTAGCAGCTGCTGGTAACTCTGGTAATGTCACTTCATTGTTCTAGTGATTCAATTATTACATTGTATGAAAAGAATAATTTATCAAAATTAAAAACTTCTTTGTAAACATATACAGAAACTATAAAAATAAAACCATACTTGCTGTTTTAAATTTGTTGTAATGTATGCGATATGTTACTTTGTAACGCATAAAATATCCTTCGTGCTCAGACTACTTCATATGATTTGGAACAGCGTATGGGGGAAAATGCATTGAAAGTACTATATATTTGGAGAAAATACAGTGGTTGGTCACCTTAGCAATCTTGAATAAAACTTGTCTGCTTATTTTAAAGGTGGAATTTGTTATTGAAATCTTAAACCTTAAAACGTCATGAATCCATGGAAAGCAAAATATATCACAACATTTTACAAATTTATATCACGCGCTGGCATTTTATAGCGAATGTTTAGTCCCAAGCGACCAGAGAGTGTTTATTACCGCAAAGTGCAAACCTGTGGTAAAAATTATATATATATTGGTTCTGTTATTTATTCCGATTCTCATGGAATACTTGCGGGGTCCCGATTAAGAGAATTCGTTTTAGAACATATGGATGGAACGCCATTATATGCCGTCAGTTTGTCAGTGACGTTGCAAATACTTATTCAAAATTACCTATCAAGTCATCGAAAGAACTGTCATTTGTTTATAACGTCACCTATAAGTATGTATTATTTACCGCGGATTAGGACACAAAGAGATTGAAAGCCGTAATATTAGAATTTCAAACATTAATTTTTAGAACATGTTGATTTCCAAAATCGTAAGATTAGATTTAAGTATTTGAACAAAAGCGAAGCACATATTCAGACGTCTTAAACTCACTTTGACGTTAAAGTGTTTGCTCTTTGTTGAAGGCCTCATGGTGACTTCAAGATGAAGAAGAACAATGAAAACATGGTTCCATTTGCTTAATCTTACCATGTATTTATAGTATTTTGTTCCTTGTAAATTTACTCCATATCCCTTTATTTTTTCATCCAACAATTACAACCATTGAAAATGAAGCACTTTTGATTTTAGATTTCTGCTCAATCGCACATATCAAACAAACATACCTGGAGCCTTTTTCACAAAAAAATCTTACGATAAATTTTAATCATAAGTCAATATGAAATGCTAAAGACTTACGACTACTTTTATCGTAAGTTCTTTTTGTGGAAAGGGCTGCAGTTATATAGTAAACGAATAAACCCAAAGCAGTATAAAATATCTATAAATACATGTATACGTACAGGTTGATCCCACTATTATTAACAAATCAATGCTAATTGAGTAAAATATATTTTCAAATCAGGAAATTGTTTTAAGATGTCCTTACATCACGGGGTTAAATTGTTCAATAATTCCTATTCCAACATATTGAAGAAATATAATTATATACTCGTCGTTTTGAAGTTATGGCACCATTTTTTTTATAATTATGAATTATTCTTGCTTCAATGGAAAGTAAATTGTTACCATGATTAAGGTTTGTCATTTTTACGAAGAAAAAATAGAAATCAAATATTAGATTTTCAAATAACAAAATCGGTAAAGGCACTTTGTCTTCTATAGAACATACTTTAATTCTTGATGCTATTGATATATAATTGATTGGATACAATGTCCGAATCCAAGCAAAGTTAACGTATTACAATTTTAATGTTAGTAACTTGAATGTAGTGAAATACGTCATAGAGCATTTTTAGGCGGCGGTTACATCAGCACTGAAGCTGGAATTGTGTTGAATGGCTATTGTGTAGGGTTGCATCAAGTCAATGCCCAACCAGTGTTTTTAGAATTGAAGGTATGGTTTATGAAGTATAATTTTTTTATGTGATTTTACTTTGATTTTACTACAAATAATGAATTAAGAATGTCTCAACAGTTAAAATAACAGTGAATTTACTTTGATTTTACTACAAAACTATAAATTTGCAATCACCCCTATACCATAATGAAATAAAGAATGTCTCAACAGTTAAAATGACAGTGAATTTACTTTGATTTTACTACAAAACTATAAATTTGTAATCACCCCTATATCATAATGAAATCAAGAATGTCTCTACAGTTAAAATGACAGTGAAATTACTTTGCACAAAAGTAATGTAAAACTAAAAACTGAAAAAAACTAAAAAAATAATAATAATAAAAGAAAATGGAATTAACGTTCAAGAGCCAAATCAAGATAAATATATTTTGTAAAAGTGCAGCAAGTCAAAGCGTTTTTTGTTTTCGGTGTTTACATGAGTCTAGAGTTCGTCTCAGCTAATCCATGGAGATCAACGTTTCATACATAATATTAACTTTAAAATGAGCCATAGTACCATTTAAAAAAAAAACCTTAAGAAACCCAGAACCTAAAAGAATTTGAATATATATTTTCTGTAAGTTTGTACGTATATGGCATCGATAATGCACGATTTCAATCCAAAACATAATGATTGAATATTATGAGGTTCAGTTATTCGCTTGAAACGTCATCTATAATTGAACACAATCATTATGCTTAACTCCTCACGGGAAGACTGTATACTGAGGGAACATAACTTAATTTGTCAGTTAGTAATGGGTCTGGATCTGGCATGTCAGTTACCTGCTAGTAGTCTATGATTTCATGTTTATGTCCGTATATTTAGTTCTTTCAGTCTTTTTCACAATTGACTCAGTTCTGTTGCCAACTGAATTTTACTGTTGTTACGATTGCTTTTTGATTTATCCCATTGGCTATAGGGGGAAGGTTTGGGCTCACTAAAACTAGTTCAACCCCGCCGCAGCAGGTTTGCGCCTGTCCAAAGTCAGGAAATTTACTAAGTCTTTGTGTGTCTTGTCTGTTTTCTTGTTAGTTTACTGTATGTCTATGGGAGTAAAGGATGGTGTTTATTTCGCTGAACTTGATTACTCTTTATTTAGGGGCCGACTCCGACCTGCCGTTGGGTGTGGGGTTTCCTCGCCGTTCATTGAAGACCTTATGGTGTCTTTGAGTTGTTATTACTCCCCGTTGGGTCGTTGTCTCTTCGACACATTTTCCGTTTCCCTTCTTTTTTCTAAAATGCCACTTGCATGTACAATATTTGTACCCAGAAGTTTCAAAATTGAGAGACACTCACACTATATTTTCAACATAAATTAATGAATGTGTACAAAACAATTAGCTACGACTGAAATTAATTTGGAGTGCAATAGATCCTCGTTACTGGATAGATTTCTTTATTTTTCAGTAAATGTTCCTTTGGACTCACATAATACGAAGTTGTCGTTAATTTTGATTCTGCATATGCGCATTTCGACAACGTATGTCTATTCAGTGCAGATAAAATAAAAAATGAAAAATATTGGACATTCATATACCGAAATATGTGTAAAGACTAATAAAGAGCAAATTATAAAATTGAATAAGATCTAAATAGAAAAGCCAAAATCAGCTAAGAACAGAACTATGCAAGAGGGAGATACTCCTTAGTTTTGAACAAAATTTTGTTAAATTTAGATATTACTAGTTTCTAAATAAAATCAGCACCGAAGTACTGGCTACTGGGTTTGTGAATACCCTCTAGGACTAACATTATCATTTATTCACGTTTTGTTTGCTAATTTTACTTTTGTTTTGCTTTTGCTTTTTGAATAGCGTTCAGGACAACTCGCGGGTCAGTGTAAGTCAGAAGCCAAAGCACATCTAGTTTTGATTTGAAAATGTAGGGAATTTTAATGAAAAAAGGTATTAACCCTTATTTTGTCTGTATTGCAGAAGGGAACGACATATTTGTTTGAGATATTTCACACACAGAGACGAACTTGTAGCTCAGAACTTTTGATTCAGCTTGAGAATGTACATTTAATCAGTGAGAACAATGGTGAACGACCAATTAATTATGAGTTTATTGTAAATGAAGATTGGCATCTTGAAGGAATTGTTGGAGTATTTAAAGCTTGGGATCTTTTTGCACATGGTCCGTTCAATATTGAGCTCGTCTCAGGTATATTTGTCTGGTATCATTGATATTTTACTTCATACAATAACAGATAAAAGTTACCAACAATTCTGTTGGGCATTATAATTGAAGATTGCTTAGAAAAAAAGCATCGATAAAGCAATTAGTAATTGGAACACATTCCATAAACATGGCAAAATGTACAGCTAATGAAAAGCCTCTTTAATAATAAAACACATGCCGACTAAATCACTCTATATATATATATTTCGTTAGTATCACTTTCAGAATTCAACCACTTTATGCCCTCTTAATCTTGCAGACACAGCGCACAGTGGCCATTTTAACAATAAAAAAATCCTTCAAAAATACTTGTTCACAGTTATGGTGTTGGTTCATAGTTTCTTAGAAGATATTTTCAATACAAAAATAATAATGATAATTCTTATGATGAAATAAATCTCCTGTAACCGTCTCTGCTACTGTTAACAGGTATCACCTGTTAACAGAGCAGGACATGCTTACCATTCCGGAGAACCTGATGTCACTCTCAGATCACTGGAGTTCACACTGTGAGTGCCTTTGTTTTGAATGTTGTGATTTCTACTTCTGTGCTTTGTATCTGGCTAACGCTATTGTTTTCTGTATCTAACGTCATTGTTTTCTGTGTTCTCGTTTTGGCCATGTCTTTGGACTTCGATTTTTGTAAATTTCACTCCTTTGTTCCTTCGGTATTCTACTGCCGTTTCTTCGATAAGTGACCCGTGAAAAAATCGTATACTGTCTAATTTAAGGTGATTTGTGCTTTCACCTGAACAAATGAATAGTAACATCCTCATAAATGAATACTAAAATTGGAACTTTTCAAATGAATGTTGTAACTTGCACAGTTACCAGAATGCATATTGGACATTTTTAGAGCGACAGATCACAACTAAAGCTTACATTTTGTTTGACCTATCGTATCAACACATTCTTTAGTTTATTTAGATATTGCTAGACAAATCTATATAATTAACCTACTATATGTTTTGTAGGAAACGAAGCTCGCCATTTTACTTTGAAAAATGACACAAAAAGCAACAGAGAAGACGCAACCACTCTTGCTCCTCTACCACACAAGATGAATTACGTAAAAGGAACCAATATTTCTTATTTGGGTTTGTACTGTTTGAGAATACAAAAAAATACAGAAGTTGCATAAAAACAGTAAATTTCGTTATGCCGTAGACTGTTTCAAGGAGTAACCTCTCATCAGCAGCATTAAAATCAAATAATATGGATAGCCATAATCCAAAATGTAGTCCAAAAAGAAGTACTCATTTCCAAAAATATCGAAATTATAATTTAGATATTGTACTACATAAAATCGATATAAAAGGAGCAAAAAGCAATACCGAAGTTGCATAAAAACAGTAAATTTCATTATGCTGTACACGCGTTCTAAGGAGTCACATCTCATCAGCAGCATTAAAATCAAATAATATGGAAAGCCATAATGTAAAATGTAGTCCAAAAAGAAGTACTCATTTCCAAAAATATCGAAATTATAATTTAGATATTTTACTACATTAAATGGATAAAAAAGGAGCAAAAAGCAATCCTTATTACTATAATCACATCACCCTAGATTGATTTTTGTGGAAATATATTTGGACCTTTAAATGTTAATTGTTGCACATTTCATGATGAGATGTGTAGTCAAAAAGCAATTCCAATTGAACCTGATATGAGAAAGTTAACCAAACCATAGCACTAACTCCCATCGCCTAAAATGAAACTGTCCTAAAAATCCTACTTCACGAAGTTGCTCCTTTAGCGCTTCTATTTTATTCCCAGAATATATACTGAAATCTAGTATCTAAACGTAGGAGATGAAGGCAATCTGAACACATTATTGTTAATGAGGCAAACGATTTTTGGAAGCTATACTGGTGTCAATTTTTAGGATGTGGACTTTTTCATACATTAACTGATCAAATAATTGTATTCAGTCAACTAAGCGTCATCAAAAATAAGAAAATAGCCTTGTTCAAATCAGTGACGTCACAAAATCAAATTTTGGTTGGCAAACTTTTATTTCAACATTGAATTGTATTTTGTAGTAATGGGACAGAATTTTATTTTTAATAACTTTTTACATACTAGTCCGATTTTGGATCTGTAAAATGCCATATACACCTCGAGATTTTCATATTTTTTCTAACGATTAATTTTTTCTGGATTTCCTCGGAATAATTTGAGGTGTGTATTTCAAATATTTGAGAAATTATGAAAAATTTGAATGCTATACAAAACGTGAAGTAGATCAAATAAGAATAATCAAATAACGAAAAAAAATTAAATACTGTTATACTTTAAATTTTATCAATTCAGATAAAAAGAAATTATCAAAATACCTTAAAAAACAACTTCATACCAGTTAATTGAAAATGACCTTTTCTACCTTTATGATTACGCTTTCTTGCCATCCAAAATGGTCCAAAGATAAAAATTTCGATGTTGTGACATCACGGCGAATATTAATATAGGTTTTACATTTTTAGATAATTAAACTAATAATTCATTTTGCCTCCTGGTTTTGCATTGTAAAAGTGTGTTTTTGTAACAAGTCGTTAAAAGGAGTTAGATTACATTATTTTTTCTCTAGTGAGTGAAAATTTGTTCACATTTATTACTCTGAAATTGCTGAAAATGAGAACTATTTTACTAAGGAGAAAAGACAAAAAGCATCCTTTTTAAAATCACCTGTATTTTTTTTCAGTAAATTATACCCCGATGAGCCCATAATGAAAACACGCTTAATTCAAAGCCAAGCGTTTGACTCTACGACTACAAGTACATAAAGAAAAAGTTACACTTGAATTTACGATTAGTTTTCCATATATATATTTAAGGTTGTGGAGGCCCCTCAGTAATTATACCCGATCCAGTGATCCCTGGTATAGAAGAGTTTGATGTAAGCACTGAAAATATACTACTAACATTACAGACAGAACTTGATTTTGAGGTTACCGACTATTATATACTGTATTTTAATATCGAAGATAAATCAACGTTACAAAATGGATCCTTAGTTGTGAAGGTAACGTATAATGTTAAATAATCTTACAGTTGCACTGAAAAAAACGACGATTTTTTTCTGTCAATTTTAGTCTTTAGATAAAATATAATCGTGAAAATGTGTCAAATCACAGCAATGACTTTTAAACGTTTGGAATTACATATAGCTTCAAATATACCTAATATTAAGTCGGATCGTATAGCTCTGTCCTTAGCTGATTTTTGCTTTTCTATTTAGAAATTTAACGGTAATTTGTTCTCTCAGCTTTTACACATATTTCGGTTCATGAATTTCAAAATGTTTTCATTGATCTACACTGAAGAAACGTTTGTTGTCGAAATGCAGAAACTAAATTCACATTGACTCCAGTATTTTATTATCTTTGTAAGTTTTGAGTACTATGTTCTACTTTCAAGTGAGCTTTACGTGAATTTAAATACATAGTTGCTTAATATAGACTTAATGCAGAAACTGTAACTTATGGCATGAATTATTTTAATATATTAAAACCAAAACCTAAAAACCATTTAAGTTCAACATACCAAATTCAATCGCTGTTTCTGTTTCTTGTTATCATTGTAAAATTACCTCATGGTCGATTTTTTATTGTAGGTATTTCCAAACGATGACTTTTTGTATTTCATATTTATCTTTTTTGAGATTGTAAATATCTTTATCAGGTTACTCGTTATCAAAATATTTGGCACTATATATATAGGCTGGGCAAATTTTCATACTTAACGGAATCAACCGAATTTATTTGATTTTAGGTAACTATTAATGATGTGAATGACAATTGTCCCGAGTTATCAAACATACCTTATATAACACCACAACCTCTGCTTCAAGTAGATGCCTTATTTATCATAAACTCAACAGACGCTGACAGTGGTGTAAATGCAGACGTAATGATTTACGTATCACCAGTTATCATAGAAAGGTATTCTTAAACTATTCTCGTAACCATATATCGGTAGATTGTAGGTATTTTGTACTTCGGTGGCACATTTTCAATTTCATTACACACTCCAAATAAAGAGAAAGTTACAATTTCGCTCTGTTGATTATCTGACTTATATTATTACATGAATAGATATTTCCGATTTTTTAATTGGCTGTTAAGTCACTTTCAGGTCATGTTAAATCGTGATATTTCCGCTTCTAGGCTAACTTTCTAAAAATAGACCAACAGCGGTCATGCAGAATGTGATAGTGAACGGTTTCAGCCTAATAATAGAAAACGAAAGTAGAATGACACAACGACAAATCATATTGTCCTTTCATTTTAACAGCTCAATAAAACATAAATGTATCTTAATAAAGCCAGTAATTGAAATCTACGTTTGGTTTTGATTTTGCTGCTGTGAAAATAATATATTGTTAATTTTGAGAATTTAACATATTTCAAATATAAATAGTGTGGTACTAAAGATGTTTAGTGTGCCTACAGTAAAAACAAGTACATTCATGTAATAAATCAATTACTGACCTTGTTACAAGTCGCCATCGTGATTTATCAACCCAAAAAATGTATATTGACCTCGCCTATGGCACGGTGAATATTTCATTTTATCGGGTTGATAAATCACGATAGCGACTTATAACAAAGTCATTAATTGTATTAGAAAATACAGATCAATACTAACCGTTATGACTATTGTATTATCTTAAGATATAAAAAAGGATTATGAACAAAGTATTAACACTTACTAGTCCCTCTCCTTCAACATATTATACATTATTAGCATAGATCAAAATGACATAATCATACCAAAAATGACAATATATATTAAAGTTTCGAACCAGACACTTTAACCACTGGCTGAAAATGTCATAAATTTGTAAAATTTTAATTTACAGTTAGAATTTAAGAGCAACATTACAGATAATACAATAAAAAGCGAAAAACTGGTTGTTAATTGTGGTAAAAAGCAAATGATCAAAACGCTCAGATCTGGTACAAAGTTTTTACAGTTCATCCCCCTTTTATGTTTTGAAACACACCGGGTAGCTTATCATGGATGATAAAGGAAGAAACAGATGCAAAAAAATAATAAACTGCAGGTTACGATGATCGAAAAAATAATATCGACAGAACCGACATATGCAATCCTTTTTCAATGTGTCGACAATTTAATTTTATTTTGTCGTACAGGACCAATTCTGATTCATCTGCGTATTTATGCTTTTCCACTTCGTCGATGATTTTAAGAATAATATAGGTTTCACAACTGGTGCTTTGCATCTCCATTGTTTAAAACATTTCATTGGTCAAATATATAGATCAAACATTTAATTAACAGTCCAGCTTTAGATTACAGTGAAGCATTAGATCTTAGACGTCAAGTATACAATGGAAGTACGGAATTGACGATTGAAATAGTCGGAATAGACCAAGGAACACCACCTAGGGGACAGGCAATAAATGTGACTGTAAATATCAGTAGTACGTGTCTCATCGATGAATCTTTTGAAAGAACCAACTTCAGTTTTCTCACCAATGCTTCAAGTGGAGAGGTGTTTTTGAGCATTCCAGGGTATTGGCTTGTAGATTTCTGTAAGTCTCACCTAATATAAAATATGATAGTAATTAAATTGTTGAATGAACACATTTATAAGATAACAAGTATAAAGTGATTTCCAACCCAATATTAAATCCTAATTGCCATAAAAAAAGAGCAAAGATAACATGAAACACCTACAATGGCCGAAAATTGCAATCGCATGCCACAATCCATAATGCAACTGTACAAGAAGAGCACAAATAAAAAACAAACAAAAACAACAGAAGGAACTCAGGATAGTCGAATTTGCTTCCAACACTAGAAAAAGCTTGCTGTAAGGTTAATCGGGTTAACGGGTACCAAGACCTACCCCTTTCTTTATCATATTTCCCTATAAAACATACGAATCAAACTTCAAGACCACTTTCTTGAAATGGAAAGAATGAAACAAAACGTAATTTTGAAAGATGTGTCAAGAAGTGTTATTACTTATCTAGAAACATAAAGATGAAGTAAATCAGAGACAAATATTCGAAATTGATATATGGTAAAGCTTAAACTAAGAGTCAGGTTCATTTTTTTTCTAATTGATATCTCAGAATTTGGGTGGAATAAGCAGTGTAGTTTATTTTTTTCCAAGGATTCATTTCGGACGGTTCATTGTACGTACATGTGTAAAAGGGTATTTAGAAAATGAACAATTTGAACTTAATTATTGAACTGAAAAAATATTGTTAAATTTTGAACTTAGATACAATGTTTCAATTAAGTCGGTATATATCAATATTGAACTCGACTTACGGTGCTTTTTGTTAGGTCAATGAAACAACTACAAATACCATATTTGTATAATATGTAACAGCTACACAATGTTATAATTATGTTTTGCAGTATGTTCGGAGTATGTTGGTATTTCGAATGGAATTGTACGAGATGAATTAATCACTGCATCATCATCAAGAAGTAAACTAACATTACCTCACAGAGCACGTCTCGGGCAAAAGGCCTCAAAACGTAATTTCTTTCACTCACTTATTTTGAAATCATGCAAGTAAGTCCAAATAAGAATGTATGCCCTATGCGACAATTTTCTCCAAATGAATATTTTACCCTTTTTATACTATTAGATTGTGAACTTCTCATTACAAAAATGTCCTATACAGTTTCTTTTTTTATTCTTTCCGATTTATGTATGAAGATATATTTATAATCACAGTTGATCCCAAGATTGATCAATTTCGTTGTTATAGCACTTTGTTATATTTTTGCTCAGTTTAGTTGACTTTTTTTGACATTAGTATATTTTTTTTCTTCTAGTGGCAAATGAATAACAGAAATGGGGATGACAATAAACGTTATGATTCTTTTTTTGTTTTTGCAGAGCATAAATTGCTGTGCGACTATACCATATCCACTTGTTATCATCAGCTATGATTTTTCAGATTAATCCTCCTTTAATGCAATGTGACTCCTAGTAAATGTTATGAAATTATCGATAAATTAAAGGGTATTAACTATTCTCTCTGTTTTCATATATATATATATATATATATATTGGCAGTATGCTTATATATATATCAATATTCATTTCTAAATTTTTTCTATTGAATATTCTAGCTGAATTCGGTCCCCTAGCTGGAGGCTGGGTCTCTGGAGTAGATAACAGTGCACAGTATATAGAAGTTAATATGGAGGAACCATATAAATTCACCAAGATTCATTTACAAGGCCAAGCAGATGAATCAAATTGGATAACGGCATTTAGGGTGTTTTCTAGAGCATCATCAACTGGGAACTGGTCGACTTACATACAGGCATCTGGCAACGTTGTATGTTTATATTATTTCAAAGTTAACAACATATATAGATGTTTGCAATAAGCTGACATTCTAACTCCAAACTCCTGCATTAAAAGATGAGCACGCAAAAAGATTATAAAGTACATATTTGTTTATTGAAATATTACTGAGGTGGCACAGTGGATCATATACTAAAAATACTTGTTTTATCTCTGTTACCTTTCACCTCCGCGATGGAAGTTTATGCCCGATTCAATTGCAAAAAAGTCAATGCGCATCAAAATTTAACCGTATATACGATTTGTCAGTAGTTGACAATGCTGTCAGTGTAGTCTACAACACTGGCAGCTAAAATACTGTTAAAGGTGACAGTAAATGTAACACAATCGATGATATTAAAAACTTTTAAGTGCTGTAGTAATGTCATATTATATAAAGGTATTGGTAAATGGTTACCAGCCCAAACTCCTGCATTAAAACAACAACATTATAGATGAGCACGCAAAAAGATTATAGTTTGTCCGAATGAATGGAATCCAACCTCAACATGAAAAAAACATATTGTTCAAGGAATGAATTAATGGAATAATTTAACATCCTGATCATTATTCTTGTTTTGGCCATGTCCTTGGACTCAGATTTTCTTATACCACT
>MJUU01032367.1:101236-126867 GCA_002080025.1 Modiolus philippinarum
ACAACATATTCCATTTAGTTTTGAGAAATTCCACTTCTAGTCTCAAATCTGGACATTTTTGACAATTTGCAGGAGCTAAACGCTAAAATTTTAGCCAAATGTCAGAAAAGCTCATGTTTGAGACAGAGAACGGATTTTCTCAAAATTAAATGGAATATGTTATACATGATATTCGCGAGATAACAGTGTATTCATTTTATCAATTTTACATGTCTTGGCTTGAACTGGGTTTGAAGCATGCTTCTCTAACGTGTTCTTGGACATTTAAGTTAGTATATTGACAATAATATGTCAATACTTTCAACAAACGAAGACTGTATAACACAAAAAAAAAAACAAAAAAAAACTGAACATGGAAATTGTCATGATCCATAGACCATAAAAAAAACTTATGGTTAGATATCTATATTGGTAAATGGTTACCAGCCCAAACTCCTGCATTAAAACAACTACATTATAGATGAGCACGCAAAAAGATTATAGTTTGTCCGAATGAATGGAATCCAACCTCAACATGAAAAAACATATTGTTCAAGGAATGAATAAATGGAATAATTAACATCCTGATCATTATTCTTGTTTTGGCCATGTCCTTGGACTCAGATTTTCTTATACCACTCTTTTGTTCCTTCGATATTCTACTGCCTGTGTTTTATGTGTCTTAGGAGAACAAACTGCAAGTATGCTGCACAAAGTCATTCTTTTTATTATTTAGTTGTCGTTTATTTTTAGTTTTATCATTTTCCAGCTCATTTTAACACCATTGTTTTAAAGTTTTGTAAATTTATTTTGATGAATTTGATTTTAAGAGATCCTGATTTCATCTTATTCCAATATAAAATTTGGCGTAACTTCTGTATTTTGTTATTTGGACCGACTAATACCAGTATTATTTAGAAAGACTAGGATATCAAACAGTTCGTTATCATTATGTTCTCTTTATAGATACTTCCCGGTACTCAAGATCAGCATACAATAACTGTAGTGGATTTAACTCCTCCGATATTGGCACAGTATATAAGAATAAATCCAACGAACTGGTCTGGAAATATTGCACTAAGAATGGAGTTTTCTGGCTGTCCACAAGCTGAGCAATTTCACTGTAAGTTGACATATACCGAGAAGGTTTATTTAAACCTCTTCATTAACATTTCTGCAGAAGCCATAATTTGTTAATCACCGGATGGCAATACATGCTATGAAATAGAAATCTGCCTTAAACATTAAAACATCGGCAAACGAATACCGACGCAAATATGATGGTCTGTTTGTAGATTTTTCTTAGAAGAAAAATTAAATTCAAACCGAGAAATGAAACATTTTAAGCTTATTTACGAATCACACAGAAATTACATAAACGAGTTTAAACAAGTTTTGTCGTTTTACCATGTACAGACTTTGTTTATTTGCATTTACTCTATATCTCTTCATTGTTAATTCGTCTTTAGTCTTTTATTAGTGTTTTTTCTTGTACAGATCCCCTATGGATTATGGCATGTGATTGTGCTTTTCGGCTATTGTATGTTTTCCCTGCCATTTGTTCTATTTTAATGAACATATCGTGTCCTATTTCACGAGGTCTCGATATGCTTGAGAGCTGTTATACTTAAAAAGACATAAAATTTGCAGTATAAATGCAAAATTTAAAACACTTGGGTCTCTTTCACTGTAGTTAACTACATACAACACGCTAAATTTATTTTTTTTCACATTTCTCTTGAAAGTAATCACTAAGAAACGACAGCTGGCTGTTACTATGTACTAGTATTTGAACATATTATCAGGAACAACTAATATTCCTATTCCATTCTGAAATTATACATATGTAATCAAATATTTATGTAAGTTTCATTAACATGTTACAGTTGACACAAGTTGTGAGAGGTGTTATACTTCAAATTATTGTCCAGGAGATGGGGAGTCTCATCAATGTGGACGTTGTGACAATGGAACAAATCCTTGTAACAGAAGTCAGACGGAACATTCATTTGGGGCTCAGTCTGAGTGTTCACCGTGTCTAGATGGCTGGGTAGGTATATAAAAGGGTTTGATTCGACACTAAAAAAATCTTGCAGTAATGATAATATTTCGAAATATGTATTTAGAGCTAGTCAATTTATAAAGCAGTACAGTTGTCAGTATTTTAATTTTCAAGCACAAATTATTTGTCCACAGGAAAACATGTATATTACTAGATGATATACCACGATCTTGATAGGCTTAACACAATTTTGGTGAGACAGTGTACGACATTCAGCTGTATGCTTTCAAGTACGATAAAAATGTGTTCAATCATCAAGATCGAACGAGATAACTGCGTTTAAAGGTGATCAATATGTGTTTAGTTTGTCCCGATCAAATCAAGATTTTGTTTGATCTAACAAGTGGATCTTACTTGATCTAACACTTCCTCAACACGTATTGGTCGTCCTTTATATTAATTATTTTGAGAACCAACTTCAAACAAATCTTACACTGCCTTAACAAAATTGTGTTTAGCTTGTGAAGGTCGTGATCAGATGGAATTGGCCAAACACGATTTTACCATATTTGTTAGTGATATCAAAAATCGAACAATTACATTAAATCAAAGATAAATTAACTAGCAAGTTCCTACATTTAAAAGATAATAAAATAGAAGATGCTAGATCCTTCAATCTTACTTATAGATATATTGATGATGTTCTTTCCATCAATAACGCATCTCTTGCTAAATGGACCCCATTAGTATATCCACTGAAAGTAGAGATAAAGGAAACGAAAGAAACCACTAGATCTACATCCTTTGTTGGACTTACATCTCAAATTTAAAAAAATGGGTTATCTCAATACTAAAATTTATGAAAAAATTATTATTTTCCCTAACATTCACAGTAATATTCAAGCTTCAACTGCTTATGGAGTGTATGTCTTTCAGTTGAGAGCTAACACAAGTTATACAGACTTTTTCATTAGACATAGTTATCTCCGTGACCGGCTCTAATTCAAGTTTTTTTTTTCTTAGTACTGGGATTATCATTTCTTTTTACTGTCTCCGACCTTTCAATAGCAATTGCCGTTGACTTGCCATCGGACACTACCGCAATGACACGGAAATTTTGGCCATGAAACCAGTTAAACCCAACATTTTTTTTTAAACACTTGTATCAAGTCAGGACCATTGCGGTTGACAATTTTTCCGGTGGTTTCCACCTGATTTGTCTTTTTGTCTCATGGATTTCGGCTCTTGACTCTGTTCGGTCATTTGGTTATTACTTCCATTTTTTGTAATATGATCATTGTGCAATCTTTCATTTTGGCCCGAATTAATTATTAAAAATTTCAGATAAGGTATGTTATTTTATTTATATACGTTATGGAAGACCCACTATAACAAATAGTGGAATAATAGAGGGATTTACAAAAACGGAAGTACATTTCTGAGAAAAGTATTTAAAAACATATGGCTCATAGTTTGAAATATAAGGCATGGAAATTATTTCATGCACTTTAAACCTTTAAACCTAGAAGAAAACAGGTCTATATCACAGATTATCCGTCAAACTTATTGATATGGAATCATAGAAAAAACAGGAGGTAATTCTAAATTCATAAAACAATCTAGTCGAACACTATGCTTATAAATTAAGGTGATTCAGTATTCTTAAACTTCGCACCCATCTTTCGAATCTGATGAAAATTCGAATTTACCGATAAAACGTTGTAAAAGTGATTTTGAATACTTTATTGATCATGAATTTAAAAAAAAAAACAACATTAATGCTGGGAGTGTGCAAAAAATACACTCTTCACATTTCTTTCTTCCTAAAGGGAGATAATTTTAATGAAATGTCAAGCGAAAAATCAAATGTTCATAATTGGTTCAAAAATATGATCGGTGAACTCCTTTTTCATTTCATATTTCCAAGATGATTTTTTTTTGACACACGTGATAGTACATTTCATCAAAATCTATCGTTGTATTCATATAAAAAATACCCAAATTTAATTTTTCTCCATATATAGATTATATCGAATAGAATAAAAACTCGATATTTTCCGAATTATCTCCCAGAACAATAAGTCCGATGACCTATTGATTTTTATACTGAAATTTCGAAGAGCATTTAATAATCTTATAATCACATGAAAATGAGAAAATCTATCAGTTTGCTTATAATCCCCCAAACTACTTTAACACAAGAAAATTATGCCACCTTTTATCAAAACATTTAACCAATGTTAAAACTTTATTTTGCGTATTCATGTTAGCTGTATTCAGATTTTGTTTTAACATAGATATGCAAAGATGGCTATGCGACACCCTGTGAGAGATTCCACTACGTCCTTAAATGTGACGATACCTTTTGTCCAGACAATTGTAGTCGATGTGAACCGGGATATGCTTGCAGAGGAGGACAGAGATATATTTGTCTACCAGGAACATACTCAAATGGCAGCGTTGGTTCGTTGTACTTTATAATATATAATGTATATGTTATAAGTTCATTGATATTGTTTTTTTTTTCTCAATATTTTGTCACATAAAACTGAAAAAAAAATAGTAAATGAATATGTTTCACAAACCCTGTTTTTTATTGTTTTTTTGGGGGTATAGCAGAGAAAAAGATTACTTATAATCTGCAAAAAGCCGCAGTTTATCCCATAATAAGCTAAAATGACTCATAACAGAATCAATAGCATCGAAATCATTAAAGTCCGAACGAACCTCCAGTCCAAAAAAAAAATCATAAATAGTTAAATCAATAGTTGCTCTGAACAATTTTTATTGAGATTTAAAAATAATTTACTTGGTCCAAATTCTATAAAATTAGTGTATCAACAAACATGATAAAGAAAGGGATGGCGTCAATTGTATTTAGCTTAAAAACTCAAGTAATATCATATATCCCTAAAACAAAAATACCGAATTTACTGTAACTCTAGTTTCTGCATAGACATTCCATAGTTTTCGACAAAATTTATAAAAATTATGATATTGCAAGATTCCAAATAAAATCTGCTCTCGGTTCAGCACCGATGTGCTGATTACTGGGCTTTTGAATACCCTCGGAGAGTAATAGCCCACCAGCGGGAGCAGCGACCTATCAGTAACAAACAAAAAAATACCGAAGTCACTGTAAATTTAGATTTTGCATATGGCAATTTCAACAACTTACATCTCTTCAGTGCAGCTGAAATCTAAACATTTGGGAAACCATAATTCCAATGATTTTTAAAAATAGGTATCATAATTGGTGAATAGACGTGAATTAAAAAAAAAATGAATTATACTTCTCTCGTCTTTGCATTTACAAATTGAACTAGTACGTTAATGCTTTAAAATGCTAACACATTGAACTACCATTACACATAATTAAAGTGGGTTTTACTGCAGATTTTTTATTTCTAATTTCAGAACATTGTGAAATGTGCACTGAAAACACGTATCAAGATCAACCTGGTCAGTCTGTCTGTCAGCCTTGTCCTGCCGGCTATTATAGCTCAAAATCGAAAGATCGTTGTAATCCATGTGACGATAGTTCATACAGTCCCGGGAATGGTGTTGATGGTTGCCTGCCTTGTAAAGGGATTGCTGAATGTCCATGCTTGGATAGTAATGCATGCTTCAATGCAGGCAGCATTAAAGCACAGTGTATAAATACAGGCGGAAATGGAAACAAGAAATGTTTGAAATGCCCTCCTGGTTTTATCGGAGATGGCATCACATGTGCTGATATTGACGAGGTGGGTTCGAATGCATTTACAGTAAAAATCATTAAATTAACTACTTCTACTGAAACAGATTAAGCTTGCATTTTGTATTCATGGACATGTAAGATAAAACGTGTTCCCATAACTATGGAAGTGTATCAATTTAAAATGAACGTTAGTAGTTATTTTAACAAAGTACAGACGTGCAGAGGATTTATCGATAATGGACTTTTGAGATCAGAACTCTTCTGCAAGTTATGCAGAAAAGAATTCCTCATTACCGATAAACGGGCTTGACTAGATTTATGACCTATTGAATAAATATGAATACATATACCTTCTATGCTCTCTATATATTTCAGTTATGGTGATGAAAGCCTCATGGTGACTTCAACATGAAGAGCAACAATCAAAGCGTTACTTTTTTGCATGTTTTCACCATGTATTTGTAGAGACTTTGTCTCATGTGCATTTACTCTATATCCTTTCATTCACCAATCCTACAACAAATAAACTGTATATTAACTAGAAGTGTACCAGAACAGTTCCCACATGACTGTTTTACAAGATTGTTAACAGACTAAAGAATTCGCCTCTAGCGTTACAAAAAAAAATAAATATTACCTCATTATTGATAAATTAATTAGCTTTCCCACCGATCGAGTGAATGCATTGACTTTTTTTATGAAAGAAGAACATTCTGGCTGACAAACGATTAATTTGGAATTCTTCAAACAACCTCATTTCTACAAATATTCAAATTACAAATTTAACAACTGTCTGCAAATATTGGGATGACGTAAACGTTACCAACATTTTTTTCAATTTTTTTAAAAAAAAATAAAAGTTTACTTTAACACATAATAAAAATGCATTAATTTCCATTTAGTGTGCGTTATATAAGCCATGTTGGAATTCATCTGCCTGTGTCAATACAGTCCCTGGATATCAATGTCTAGCATGTCCATGGGGATATAGGGGCACGTTTGAGGATGGTCTTGCATGGAATAATACAGTTCGTGTGTTTGAGTTGATGAACAAGGAATTGTCCCCAGTACAGGATCAGTTGTGTGTGGATATTGATGAATGTCAGGTCAACAACGGTGGATGTGATCCACTTTCACCTTGCATGAACACTATAGTATGTGATTTTTACGTAGTTTATAATCTATCTTTTGGACAAAATCAAGAAATACTTAAAAATAAGGGACAAGGTTCGGTAATGGCCTCATTAGGGCCATTAATTTCCTCATTTTGGAAAATTTGTCAACACTTTATTGTCAGGTCGTTATATTATAGTACAATTGTTGCATTTAATTAATTCATGTTCATTTTTCAAAAACATAACTTTGGGACCCTAAGACAAATGCCAAAAAATTAGCAAAAAAAGGAAACATTTTGGATTTTTTTTTTATTCTTTTCGATTGGTTTATGATTGAGACGGAAGTGGACAACCACATGTTAACTAAAAAATATCATATATAAGTTGTAATTTACTATTTTACATTATATATATAAAGGTGGTAAGTGCACACATGGTTAGCCAATGTTGAATATGCCAAATACGTCCTAAAAATTAATTATTCCAGCCTTTTTCATGGATTTCACCCTTTTATGTTATGTTTTGTTAATTTAGCTTTTCTTCAATTTTTTGGCCAAAATGAGGCCTTACCGAACCTACTCCTTTTATTTTTTAAAACCGATAAAAAGGATAATGTTCTATGATAAACTATTAAGTAAATGGATGTCATCAAAGATATTGTAATTAAAACTGTTTGTTGGTTACAAAATATCTACCAACGCAAATCCTGCACAATATACAAAATACTTATAACTATCGGCCATCAATTATAGAGCCTTAGAGCCTTCAATGTAAGATACATCATATCATGTAATTCAAAACAAATGCAGTAGAATACCGAATGAACAAAGGGAATGGTTATTACAAAAACTAGTGTCAAGAGATATTGCAAAAGCGAGAAAACAGTAAAACAATGGCACAAGACAGCTACTAAACAAGGAAATAAAAACACAACACTCACTAATCAAGACATTGGCTTTGAGTTGTTATTACTCCCCTTTGGGTCGTTGTCTCTTTGACACATTCCCCGTTTCCCTTCTTTTTTCTATTCTCGGTATGAAATCATAAAACCAAGAGTTACAGCAGGTGTCCTGCTTCATTAACAGCACCCTGTGATGTAGTGAGCAGTGAGCTATTAAATATTCAAATATTCAAATGCATTTTATTAAATACAAAGAACTTTTACCGTTCTACCGCTTGTGTTCGAAAATGAACCATTAAGGACAGCATTGAGTTATTAAAAATGTCAAATTCGTGAATATCGGCAAAAAATATAAGCGATACCAGCAATGGCTTACACTCCATAAAATATAAGCAAATAAAAATAATAGCATCCGATGAAACATATAAATAATACGACTAGAAATACATGTCAATTTTTAGGGTAGCTACTATTGTGGATTTTGTGCAGAAGGATTTGCCGGCATACCATCAATAAACTGTTATTCGACTAACTATTGCCAGACAGGACAGCATAAATGTTCCAAGTTTGCAACATGTATTCACCTTGGACCTGGAGAGTATTCTTGTGAGGTACGTTTTTTTTTAAATTAAACTTTATGGGTGATACTTTTGGTTGCAAATACAAAAATATGTAACTTGTAAATAATTATTTTTTTGCAATTTCTAAAAAGTACATTTTTCATGTATTGGAAATTGCCAGAATATTAAACTAATTTTTTTGGGTTAATTCAGAACCAAATTATTTATCAAAGATATCGAATCTCTATCGTTTTGTGATAAATTATCTGCGGAACGGTAGCTCTATAGGTCCTATTACTTTTTTGATTTGGCGGACCACAGAGCTACGGATTTTCCCCTATAACTTGGAACTATTGCGACACGGATTGTGTTTTAGGAATTTTTGACAACTGGACGCCAAGGGGACAGTCTCATGTATGCATTTCGTTCTTTAAATGTTTATCCACAACGTTCCATATTTATGTACTAATAAATATTCATTTCCTGCTCATTATCATAATAAATGTCATTGTTGGGGTGATACAGCCTTCGGCCATCTTGATGACATTAATCTCATTGGGAACGCGACTAAATGCCAAATCGTATGCGGAATGGATTTCTTAAAGTAAATATTTTGTCAATATCTGGCTTGAATATCAACTTTTCTCATTTCTGAAAAGCTTTTTCAATGCAAATGATTAATTCCTTTTTATTGAAGAAATATTCCTTTTCATCTTGGGATATCCGTTCCGGACATGACCTGGCATTTAATGCCGCCTCTCGAAATTTCACGTGACTCCGATATTCAAAATGGCCACAAAAGTAGGTGGAAATACATTTCTTTTTAGACAATTTCTTTTATAAAAAGACAATTATGACTAGCCTTGCATAATTAAATGTTGTAAGTACTATCAAAACAACGGCAGTAGAATACCGAAGGAACAAAGCACATGATTACATAAATCAAAGTCCAGAGACAAGGCAAAAGCAAGAACATCAGAAGACGGAAGACTAAAGACACTTCATGCCCACAAAACACACGAATACTACTTATACAACACAAAAAACTAAAGCATTAACAGTGAGAATTTTTAAAAAAATGGAGTGACATCAGGTGCTTCGGAAGGGTAAGCATTTCCTGCTCTGTATACAGCACCCGTCACACGGTCAGTGAGGCATATGTTTCGAAAGATCTTTTAGGTTACTGATTGGTCATTGTGATTTTCGAACCTACAAATCCAATACGGGACTTTTGAGCCGTCTTCAGTCCTGAAACAAATGTACTATTTAACGAAAAAAATCAAAACATCAATGTAAAGCGATGGAATCACTATTTAATGAACATTGTTGAGCTAAGGGAGATTTTCATCTAATCTATTTGTAGCGCTTCAGATTAATTGTTTGTCGTCAACTAAAATTTAGTTAAATAATTGTCATGCAGAACAAATTATAAGTACACTTCAATTTCATAAACAGTTTGTTTATAGATGGTATATATTTATATTCAATAGGCCTGGTATTAAATTATCCTTCTTACTGGTATTTGAGGAGACAGTTTCTGCCTTCAATTCAACGAAAGTTCCTTTCTCGAAAGTCCCGTATTGAGAACCAAGCAACGTGCGACACAACTTTTGTCGCAAAATCGCAAGATTTTAATAGGATGACATCCGTAGCTCAGTGGGCCGCAACTATCAAAAATCAGCATAAGGACCTTAAGAGCTATGGTTCCAGAGCTACATTTTGTAGTTATAAATACAAGTCCAGGTGTATCATTTGTTTCTTTAATTTCAAGCTCATTGGGATATATCTGATGTAAATACTCCTTAAATTTAGGATTATAACGAGAAAGTACATCGTCTATGCAGCAGAAGCTGAAATTTAAGGACTGGGCTAAATGTTTTTGTTTTCTTTGTGTAAGCCCTTGTAAAAACTTGGCCTCGAACGAGTACAGGAAAAGGTCAGCTAAAAGTGGCGCACAGTCAGTTCCTATAGGAAACCCTATTGTCTGTTGGAAAACACGACCTCAGAATTCGACAAAAATATTGTCCATCAAAAATTCTAACATTTGATTACGTCAGTGTACTTCTTGTTTGAATCAGTGTGGTTCTTAGCAAAATATGCCTTGTCTTTCCCTATAACTAAAAAAGTATATCTTCGTTCTCCATTAATGTATTAAATCTGCCGTTACTGGTTCCAGTTTATTGTGTGGCAGAGTTGTATAAAGAGTAGAAAAGTCAAAAGTTTGAATGCTATAGCAATGGGTAAGACTGGCTGAGGATAGTTGTTCAAGGAGATCTTTGGAATTTTGAAGAATCCACATTTTATTCACGCCGCTTGTGGAGTAAGCTTTATCATTGTAATTTTTTGGGCTATCTCTGACTGCGGTCAACAAAGTAGTTAGGAGCTGTGAAAGAGGTTAAGTGGTGCATCTAGAAGACCCAGCAATGAATCTGTGTTTGTAAGGATTCTTATGAAGTTTTGGTACCCAGTAGATGTAAGGGAGTTGATTGTTTTCATCATTGGCTTTTATGTGAAAAAGATGTTACTAGTACATATCTAACTCCAGTTTCAAAGTCTCGTTGTGTACCACAAATAACAATAAGAGCAGGGAATAGGTACAAAATGTAATGAGGTTGAATCATAAAAGAAAATTTCATATCGTATTTTTTATTGGATTCGTGACACTTCTTTTATCGCATAGAATATTTGAGCACAATTACATAAAATTACAATCACGATGTGAGTAATACAATGAGTTATGAGGAGACGCTACCTTTTTCGTGTTTACACTATACATGAAAGACCCTTTGTATGCTATATTCAATTTTATTTAGTGCCAAATTGGATATACAGGCAATGGAAGATATTGTGGATTGGATTCTGATCTTGATGGCCACATTGATGTTTCCATATCCTGTACTGACTGGGGGTGTTTTCGAGTAGGTACATATTATCAATTTAAGTTACTCTTATATGATAGAGTTAGCAAAACAGTTGAATTTCTTTCAACTGAAATATCTTGCACAAAATTATTCAAAATTGATATCTAGTATTCAGAGCACAATATCTCTGCTAACAAATCAGATAATTGTTTAAATATTTTGGTTCATCAAAATTACCGTTTGTGATTTATTAGTTTGTTTTTAATATTTAAATATAGCACAATTTCAAAACTCGTTCAGATTAACAATTGCATTCAATTTATAAATAGGACAACTGCCGTGACACGCCAAATTGTGGACAAGAAGATGCTGATGGGGACAGGATAGGTGATGATTGTGATAGTGATTCAGATAATGATGGAACGATAGATATTCTGGTAAAAATACTTCTTATCTGAGAGAACTTTTAATGTTACTTCTTTATGTTTTGTTGCAGAAAGAATATTAAAAAGTTTTATATATGTAAAAAATAAGATGTTTATAAACAATAACTTAAATACTGACAATGCTTAATGTTATAAATGTATACCAATATTGTCTTTCTGTTAATCTGCTGTAATATACGACTCACGAAGACAACTTAGACAATCATGTTCAAATAGACTCAATAATAAGTGAGGGGATTGACTCTATTGACAGAGGAAGAACTAACCTAACTGGTTGAAAGGTTGAACTTGCAAAACATTTAGACTTTGAAAAATACAGACTTTTAATAGTTTTATTTTTACTTTTTCATAGTTTCGGCCTGCTCGATCTCCAATAGTTCATGGCACAAAACAAAACCAAACAAATATGGACTATTCATCAATAAACCATAGTTTTATTTGACAGGATAATTGTCCCTTTGTTCGAAGCTGGGATAGACGTGATTCAGATAATGATACTGTCGGAGATGTTTGTGACAACTGTGTTTTTGTTCGTAATCAAGACCAAATTGATACAGATTCGGATGGGATTGGCGATGCCTGTGATACTGACGATGATAATGATGGTAAATTTAAATAAACTAGAAATTTCTCAAAAATGTCCAGTACTTGAAAATATAATAATGACTAAATCAGACAACGCAGTATATAGTATTTAGACATTTCACGAGCTCTTTGAAAATTACCTTTGCAATGATATGTAAGTGTTATGTATAGTGTATTTTAAATGAATCATTTGTAAAAGAAACCTATACAAATCAAATCCAAGGAGATATATAACGGAAAATATGAAATTTACTTCCAAAAATAACTATAAAGAATTTCTTTTTATTCCCTTTTCTAAATACCTCTACATTTGCCTTGTGTTTTGAAGAATAATGAAAAATAAAAAAAAAAGCGAAACGAAAACCTTCCGAAAAGAGAACAACCTCATTAATCAAGAAATAACCTTTGCTTGGTTATATCATGTATATGAAAAGACTGTCTCATGTGCATTTACTTCATATCCTTTCATTGTTTATACAAGGAATACAATCCTTTCGGTATACTGTAAAAGAACTAAATTTTGCGACGTCTTATTCTCTGTAAATCATTACTTTGCTTTATTTTATGGTGATTTATTTTTTGCCGCAATTCATTCCTCTATTCTAAGTGATTAAAATGACAAAATTGCAAAGATGAAGTTTCTTAACATTTTCTCGCCTTCGCTATTGAAAGTGTTTGACCTCATAAAAAATCTGCAACAAAAATTGAGCTGATCTGTATTTGCTTTCATAATTCAACCCCTCAAACACTGGACGTTCACACTAGATCTCAGGATATCAATGTGAAGTAAAGTGTCATCTTCTGCACATGATAAAGGTCCTTTGAACGAATTTCCCAGCAGAAAATACTCGATAATGATATTGCAAAACACGTATCCTTGTTTCTCCAGTCTGAATCGTAGTTTTTATAGGTTTAGCCGGCATATTGCTTATGTAGCTACATCCGTAATTCATAAGAAATAAATTCTCACAAATGAAATAAGAAATCTTGTAGTCGCTGAATGGAGAATATTTGCATTAATCCCCGAACGATTGCAAATTACAAAAAAATGTCTGTTTTCCCGGTCAAGCTAATTTAGTAAAAAGGGGTGGTTTTTGACGAAATAACTTAATTGTAATATAGTTGTTTAAAATTTTCTAATAGGAGTTTTGGATACTGATGATAATTGTCGCCTTAAATACAACCCAGATAGAAAAGATTCAGACCATGATACCGTTGGTGACGCCTGTGACAATTGCCGGTTTATAAGTAACGTAGCACAAACTGACACGGATCAGAATGGATTCGGTGATGCCTGTGATCCTGCTACAAACAAAGACAAGTATGTATATTTAGTTAAAAATCAAAACATTTATAATATAATGAGTAATTGTTTATCGATGGAAAAAAGAGGGAATAACATGAAACATCTACATTGACTGTAATTGCATGCTACAATTTACCAGGGAAAAACACAAATAAGACAAACGACAAACGTAAGCAACGATAGGAACTTGGAACAGACGGACTTTGATATTAATGAAGATATTAATTGGAAAAGAAATAACTTACAATGTATACTGGAATAAATAGCTAAATACCGAACTTACTGTGAATTTAGTTTCTGAATTAGACCATATCGAAAACTTATGTCTCTTTTGATAAAGACATTTTAGAATTGCTTTGTTGTTAGTAAAAATGTGTATTTTTTAACATAATTACTTCTTGATAAATCACTGTATACATAAAGGGACGAATAGACGAAGGAAAACCTCGTATGATATTAGCTTTGCTATATTTCAAATATCTCTTCCAGCTCCTTTTTTTTACTTTACACGTCATATTTTGCTTCCGAATAATTTCATATTTGTTTCAAAACGACCTTCTGACTTTTTTAACAATAAACTTAGAAATGACCTGGTATGTGATGGATGATAAAATTATTCAAACCTGTTTGAAAAAAAAGCAGACACTATTTAGATTTATGTAATGAAAATTAGGATTTGCACTATAATGAATTTAATTTACATTGTTTGATTAAATAAAGTTCTCCATTTTTATAGAGATGGTGATAGCATTCTAGATATCGAGGACAACTGTCCAAACGCTGCCAATGGAGATCAGTTGGATACAGATCTGGATGGCAAAGGTTATTTTGGTTTTATGTAGCATAGTTTTCATAGATTGTAGTTCATCAACAAATTAAAAAAAAAAATCATTTCATATTTTTGTATTTCATGCAACGTGTATAAAAATGTATAAAAAGATTACAGCATATTGTGATATAAATAACAAAATAGCGAAGTTACTATGAATTTACCTTCTCCATATGGGCATATCGACTACTTATGTCTCTTCACTGCAGTTCAAATCAAAACATTTGGAAATCAATAAACCGAAATATGTGTTAATTCTGATAGATGACAAATTACCAATAGGGTCTAAATAGAAAAGCCAAAATCAGCTAAAGGCAGCGACATACAGGAAGGAGACACTCCTTAGTTTTGAAATTATTCTAGAATTTAAATATTGCAAAAGGGAACTAACAGCCTACCAGCAGAGGCATCGGCCCAGTAGTAGTAAATAAAAAAATACCGAAGTTACTGTGAAATTACTTTCTGCATATGGACATTATGTCTCTTCTGTGCAGATCAAATCAAAAAACATTTGGAAATCCATATACCAAAATATGTGCAAATTCTGAAAGAGAACAATTTATCAATATGGTCTAAATAGAAAAGCCAAAATCAGCTAAGGACAGAGCTATGCAGAATATAAGTTAGGATCTGGGATTCTTGTTTATCTAAATCATTGTTATAACGGTTGAAGTTGGCATAACTAACAACTGATCTGAAAAATTGTGTTCCTAAGTGATACTTAACAGGCTGATCTTGATATTGTTTATTTATTTGATGAGCACACATGTAATTTTTTTCTCACATTAGAATGAAAAACAAGAGACAAAAACAGTTCAATAGAGTTTGTTTTTTTTTGTTGTTGATGTGGTTGTTTTTTCTGTATGTCTTATTGCTATATACATGATATATCTTAACCAATTTATATGAAAGATATTGTATATCCTTGGGTTTAGGATTTTATACAGTTTTATGTAGGGACGCATTTTTCTTAATCTGAAAAAGGGAGCGATTTACATATTTCAGTGCTGGCAAAAGAAACCCCTGATCATTTGAAAAATTGCAGTATATGAAGTTTTTCAAAAAAAGGTTGTATAAGAAGCAGTAAATTGTTCATACTGCACACGTGTTGCATAAAATAACCTCTTATCAGTAATGTAAGAATATAATAACATGGAAAGCTAAAATCCAGAATGAAGTACTTATTACAGCACTTAAGACTTCTTGAAATCTTATCATTGAAAAAAACCGCTAAATTCTAGCTGTTTTGTCATTACTGATAGATTCTCTGTATAAATTGAGTGTCAGCTCTTTCATATGATATAATATTTTCGTCAAATGGAAGATTTGATTTTCATTAGCACTGAAGGAGCTTAAGTTGTCAGGAGGGCTATCTGCAGGACAAAACTGCAATTTCGGTATTTGTTGTGCACAAACCACTTAAAGAAATATAGATCTTGACTGAATTATGCAAGATTAAAATAGTATTAATTATTAATTTGATAGATTTTTAATCAAAGGAAAATTATACCGTTAATACATCGTCATAAGAATCCATGATGCTACATAAAAACGAGAATAAAATTCCATACTTTTTTTCAAAAGGTGACGTATGTGATGCTGATTTGGATGGAGACGGGATTACAAATGAGGCCGATAATTGTCCTTACGTTTCTAACCCCCTACAGACTGATAAGAATGGTAAATATTTGTGTTTTTTTTGTAAATTATTAATGTACGACCGGAATGATAAAGTCAGGTACCGGTATACATATTTACCACAATATAAAGCAATTTAAAAGTAATACCATGCACTTCTATCTTCAGCCATTATTTATTTATATTCTGTTGTACACATTTGAAGGAAAAAAAAACTTTTTAAAAATATCTTATGGTCATATAAAAATCATTTACTTCGCATGATTGTTATAAAAATGGACAGTTCTGTTATAAGTAGTGTCACCTTTTACTTGTCATTAGGTAATCCTCTAGTTCTTAACTATATATTACTAATCGATTAGATTTTCCAGCCTTTTCGCCTTCAAAGTAAATAATAAAAAAACGCTTATCATTTTTAACCTATTTGACAAAAACAAAGAAAATTCATATGTACATAGTGCTTTGTTCATGTCTAAATACGTTATAGTGTTACTTAGTAAATAAATATGAATAATTGCAGGCGTGGTTTTATTCAAATTCAAAAAATACAAAAATGCCAAAGTTGCATCATGAACAGTAAAATTTTGATATGCTGTACACGTGTTTCAAGGAGTAATCTCTCATCAGCAGCGTTGGAATCGAATAATATGGAAAGTAATAATCCCAAAAATAGTGAGAAAAAAGTACTCAATACCAAAAATACCGAAATAGGAAGCTAAATACAGTTCTAAGGACATCTACCGAGTGCCATACACGGAATGAAGCCACAGTAATTTTATGGGGTTAGAATTTTGATAATGACAGTTAAAAACAACGGCAGTAGAATACCGAAGGAACAAAGGGGTGAAATTCACAAAAATCGAAGTCCAAAGACAGGGCAAAAACGAGAACACAGAAAACAATGACGTTAGACACAAAAACAATGACGCCAGACAGACACAAAGCACAAAACCAGAAACCACAACATTCAGAACAAAGGCACTCATAGTGTGAACTCCAGTGAAACTTAGAGTGACATCAGGTGCACCGGAAGGGTTAGCATGTCCTGCTCTGTTAACAGCACCCGTCACACAGTAAGTTAGGAAAATATGTTTTTGAAATTCATGAATATAAAGTCCAAGCCTATGGCCAAGTGACAACAACACTTTTAACAATGAATAGGTATGAAGTAAATCCGCATGAGACAACATTTATACCTGCCATGAATTATTTTCCATTCTACTATGACTGAAAATGGAGATTTCCCGTTCTGTAGCTGTCTATGAGAACGATTACTTTCCGTTTTGATTTCTTTTTTTTTTTGCTATGACGTCACAATACATAATGTTACGTTTCGAAAAGAATCCGAATAGATTGCAAATCAATACTCATTTATACGTATCTTAAAGGCATGTTTTGGTTCAAATATGTCATTTACATTAATTTATTATGTAGAGCAAGACGGATAGAATTTAAAATGTTGTTATTTTGCATCTTTTTACAGTTATTCGGATACGATTTGCATATGTGCGAGGTATAAACCTGTTGAGTGGTTGACTGACGATATATAAGACTTATGTTAGAATTTTTATTTATGATATACTTACAAAACATCAGAGAAATAAATGTTCAAATGAAAATAAAATTTTCAGTATCGATACAGAATGAAACCGACTTTAAGAAGGGTCTCATTGTCAATGCAATTTTGTTCAATCTTATTACACAGCACAAGAATTGTAGATTGGTATTTTGACCAGGTGCAAAATATGTTTGCCATTAACACTTTAACATATTGTTTTGTTTCAAAATTAATTCTTTTGTTTTTGTGTCAGAAATAGTTTTGCCTTATTTCGTCTAAAATTCTGATTGTTATTGTATTCTATTGACTAGCAAGGTAAATTTCATAATTTTTGTCGATGGATATCGTTTATTATTCTATCTTATGTCTGTAATAGGTGACAAAGTAGGAGACAAATGTGCAGTTGATTCAGATGGAGACGGGATTGACAATGGTAACGATACATGTTCTTATAACAGATTTATAACCACTACATCCTTTACGAACTACTTCGTTGTTGATCTATATCCAAGTTACAGTACGGCACCAGTATGGAAGGTGAAAGCAGTAGGGCGAGAAATTTACCAACTTTCTGATACTATGAAACCTGTTATGTTGATAGGTAAATTTTATTTTAATAAGTATACATATTTACTGTTGCGTGCTGCTGACCTTTTGAAAAAAAAAACAAAAACAAAAAACAACTTATAACAGTAATTTACATCAAATTTGAAACTCTGGCTAACTTGCTGCAGGGAAAAATCATTGATGAACATCATATATATTTTGTGGTTACATGTATCAAAAGATTAAGAATACTTGCCTTAAAATTACTCTGTTTAATGTTGAAATCAAATTTCATAACATCAATAAGAAAAAAAATTTCAACTAAAAGAACCCCCGACAGGTTGAATAACATTTTTAGTCAATTTTGATAACAGCAAAATAGCAAAAAAAAAATTCAAGATCATGAAACATTAACTTCAATTAGCACTGTTTACTTCGACGTGCTCATACACATGTTGTTCAGCGACTTTTATTATTTTTAAAACTATTCATGACAATTTTAATTATTTGAGTAATTCATTACAAAAACCACTATTAGTAATGAGGCTATCGGGGACAGAAATTCCAAAGCATTTTCATTTGTAAAAATCAAATATAATAACAANTATTGCGTAAAGAATGTAAGTTACGTCCCAGTTTTTCTGGATTTTTAATCAGTTTCTGACATTTTTTAACAACATTTCCGTAAAATCGAGGATGGGAAATGCCCTTAGAAATAAGCTGTTTGCGAGTGACATTATATTTAGATGTCAGATGTTTAAACAAGTTTTAAAAAAAAACAGCTAAAGCTGATAGCGTTCGTAAAAAAATATATATAGAGTATATACCGCATATTTTTGTGTAAGATTTTAATGTTGCATTTCTTTTCTTAAGGACAAATACTATTTGTGTTATTATTTTTATTACAGGACAACAGACATATAGTTCTGTAGTTTACAGTGGAACAGTTTATGTTCCATCATCGCAGGAGAATTATGTTGGCATAGTTTTTGGTTATGTTAATAACAGGAAGTTTTATCTTGTATCATGGAAACAGAAAAACGATAATATGCAAGCAGCAACACCAAGAGGTGGAATAAAAGGAATTAATCTAAAGGTAGGTTTCATCACTTTGTATACTGTGTAAGTGTTTTTATGTTGGTATCGTTTATTACAAAAAAATACAAAGTAAATATACAACTGTCGACATAATTGTTTATCACCAAGATTTTTTATGAAAAATAAAGACATTCAGCCGATGAAGGGCTCATTAATAGTGATGTGCAAGGGATGAATGATGTTTTATTTCTTTTTGTGATATGTCCGTCATGAAAAATATTCTGAAAATATTTTTTCTGGTTAATTTTAAGGCTCACTTTAAGTTGATTGAAAGTTTGTTTCTATTATGAGGTATTCAGAATTTACTTCTAGTCCGTCCACCCCTTCTTACTGTTATCGAGGCACTAATGTTCCGCTTTTAACATGAACAAAATACGAAGAATTCCTCTAACCAAAGTCCTGTATTCCAGAATACACGTTAACTGTAGTTTTAATATTTTTTCTCCCTTCACATTTGAATAATGTAGCTAAAATATCCTCCTTAACAAAGCATATTGGGGTAATAACAAAATTACCGGACAGAGTTGTCAAGCTTTTAACACGATAAAAATAGTCGATTACAAAAGTCAAATATGACACACCAAACACTTTATATGTATAAATACACATACTTATGATAATTATCCCAAGACACACGACAAATGACAGATACTCTTGACTTTCAAGCAAAACTGATGGTGATTTTAAGCTCAAATTCGCTGTTATTTATTCTAAATATTTGTACTATTGAACAAAACAATAAAACAAACCATAAAACATCAATTTTCAACTTCCAACTTACTTATACATAAATAAATAAATGCATCAATATATGATTTGTAATTTGTTGGCGAGTTTGTGAGTTTGTTACCCTTAGGAATGGAACAGAGCGATAAATTGAAGACCTGTCGACACCTTGATTGATAATTGTTAGTTCATAGAAACATGAGGTTTAGGTTCACCTAACGATCATGAAAAATCTGATAAGTTCATATCATTTGCAGGCAATAAAACATTTTATATTGTATTAAGGAAACCTTATATTAAATCTCTAAAACAATTTTTGCTTAGTTCCTGTTATGGAAAATGAGAAACGAAATGACTAAATTTATAGTGAACAAACGGAGAAGAAATTTTCTTTATTTTTTTCATTTGTTAATGTTAGGTTGAATAACTATAGTATTTTGAGTTATTTCAGAACTTGCCCAACTTTGTACATTTATTAGAGCCTCTGGAAGCATATATATTGAATGAAAGGTGTGCATATATTTTGGACTTGTCGCTTGAATTCTTGATTTGCATGATTATTACATGAAACTATACTTAAGAGATAAACTGGACTACATGATGTACCTTCTGTATGGATGTCTAGCAACTGAACCTAAATGAAATAAGTCCAAACATTTCCATCCCTTCGGGAAATCAATCTATACTCAAAACGAAGCGTTTGCATATGTGAGTGAGTGTCTGAATATGAGTAAAATGATTTTGTATTTGCTCCATATCCTATCATTTACCATTAGTTATCATTCCATGTTTCGACGTTTTCGGAGAAGAATTATTAGTGCGATATTGTTTGTTTTCGAGTCTTATTCTCTGTATTTAATTGTGTATGCTTCTATGTTGATTATCTGAATAAATAACAAAATACCGAAGTTACTGTGAACTTAGTTCTGCATATGCACATTTCGTTAGATTATCTCTCTTCAGTGCAGAAGAAATAAAATAATGTTTACACTATTATTCTCGACTATCATGTGTTCTGTGAAAAGGATGCGGCTTGTTATTCATACATAATAATTGATTTTTTGAGAGGCAAAAATTGATAGCAACGAGATACATTCAAGTAAATAACAAAATACCGAAGTTACTGAAAAATAAATGAATAAACGTATGAGTACCAATTTTACTTGTTTGCAGGTCATACATTCTAATACTGGACCTGGTGAAACACTTTCATATGCATTATGGCATAGTAGTTCAACAACCAGCCAGGCAACAGTCTTATGGCACGATAACAACATGACAATTTGGAGAAATTTTACCTCATACAAATGGACAATAAGACATCACATGGACATTGGTAAAATAAGGTAACGACTATACACCCTCGTTATTATTTGATATTATTAATTAGATATTTTTCAAGCTATTCCATTGGCCAGAACATAATTACATGACCTCCTATTTTATGTGAGGTAGCACAGAAACAGCATATCAAAAATGGATGATTGCATGGGTAATATTGCATGGTTACTAAAAATAGCTGAAAATGTGATTCTTGTTCATGCATAGAAATGGTATATCAAAAACGGATGATCGCTTTGGTGATATTGCATGGGTGATATTGTGCAGTTACTATAAATAGATCAAATATAATCCTATTACTTAAATAAGTCATTTAGTGTTTCAACTGTTGTATTATAACCATTACAAATTTAAAATTTGATAGGACAAATTGATCACGGCATATCAAAGAGAAATGTAAATTTCCTTTCACTTACATATATGACTGATTATCCGCCATGTGGGTCAGAGATTTACTTATCTAGAAATTCTTTGTTTGCTTTATCTTCTTGTTTGTATCTACTTCAGATGAGCAGTCCAACATAAATGTGCATTAATCACAATTTTTGAAATATAGGAAATGTATGAAAAACATATTTAATTACTTTGCAAAATTAGGATAGTAAAAAATAGTATGTGTTCATTACTAACGTAATGGTAAAAGTGTTTTAATTTATATGCATCAATTCAATTAATAATATAACAATTTTAGACTTTGTACTAGGTAAATTTGATGTTATATCGACTAAGAAATGCATATCGACCATCAGCTTCGCTGTCGGTCGATATGCATCTCTCAGGTCGATGTAATATCATATTGACCTATACAAAGGGTATAATTGTATAAAATTATATTTGATGCCTACTTAGTCAGCTAATAATAGTCGAGATGCTAACATTTTAGGTAGAAGTTATATTTCAAAACAAAACATAGCAAAACCAAAAACACATTTGAATATTGGACATGCATTAAATCCTCGGATATTTATTAAGACTATTATTTTATGAATACTGTAAACCAACTTATTTTCGCGACTTTCGCGTACGTGAAAATATCGCGAAAATAAATCGTCGCCAATAGTTCATATCCATTTATAAAAGCATTAACAGAAATATAAAGTCGCGAAAATTAATCTCCGCGAACTTCTCCCAACGGGACAAAACGCGAAAGAAAGTAGCCGCGAAAATAAGTTGGTTTACAGTATTCGAAGTGTTGTAAAAGTATACAAAATAAATCATTTATAGCAGTCTCAAGACATGAACTGCAGTTTTTCTGTGTTTTCCTGGATTCGGCAAGAAAAATAGGCACTTAAACTAATGTATCGCTACCAAGGGGCATTTATGTAAAGTATTATATTTTCGGGTACCGAAATAGCGTTAAACAATTAAAATTTGTACAAATGAGCATTAATTCAAATTGTTCTGAGTTCCAAAATACAGAACGTATGACAAAATCCCTACACAATAACTGAAAAGATATAAAGCAATACACCTATTGAACGGGAATCTTAAACAAACTCCACAATGCATGCGAGATAAGAAATAAAATCTACCGTTATTGCAAAATATAGGATTTTCGGTAAATATACATTGCACAAATACCACATGCAGATAAGATCTTGTTTCACTTTTCAAGCGTTTAAATTCCAATTACTGACTTTGTAGGTTTTTACTTTTAGTGAAATAACATATTTTTCTGTGTCGTATTATTTCCATATTGGTTCTCGATTTATTGTGCGACTTGTTTGATCGGTGATTGTTTTTTTAAATGGAGTGCAAATAGTCAGAGATTAAATAAAACAAAACTGTTACGAACTACTACATTAAATATGTATTATTCACTGACTAGTTTAACACTGTATAATGACAATCATGTTCTTTTCTATTTTTTTTCTTTCTTTTCTTGCAGAATTCAGATGTATGATAAAGAGTCTTTACTAGCAGATAGTGGTTTAATATATGATCGGACAATTACCGGTGGTCGCTTAGGAGTATATCAGTTTGGTCAGTCAAAAACGCTATGGTCAAATTTGAATGTTAAATGCCTACGAAGAGAAAACAAAGCTCTGTACTTTGATGGAATTGACGACTTTGTTATACTAACCAACATGTCAAGTTTAAATATATATAAAAGGTAAATAATTAATTGAAAAAAGAAAGGATGGTTATCAAGTGATGAACAGACAAAAGAAAAGAAAACAAAACAAAACAAGACACCAAATTGCACCAATAAATGGAAAGATGTAGAAAAAATAGAAAGCATTTTCAGTACTCCTTCATCGTGAGACATTCAAAAATTTATTCAAAATAAAAAAAGAATATTGTAAATGTAGACATACAAAACTTTAATCAATTCCTGAATATTGAATATAGGTCACTTTCCAAAGATATGTCTCTGATATATTTCTTTAATTTGCTGTAGTAATTAATTGTAAATTTTTATGTTAAACCTTCACCCGAGAGACAAAAGCTGTCAAAATGCTTATCTGCGGAAAAAAATCACAGTTACTTTCATGTATACCAGACCCGAACATTGAACTAAATCATAGACAATCTTTAAAAACCAAAGAATATTAGAATAAATGGAGAGAGTTTTTAACCACATACAATTTCACTTGGTCAATTAGTCTAACATTTTGTCAACATACGGGGAAAATGTATAAGTATTAAAAGATTATGCATTTTGGAAATTTTTGTTTTATGAATTTTTTGGTTTATATTATTAAAAAAATGTTAAATGCATTTTTTTTATTTCCATATGTAGTTTTACTATTGGTTTATGGTTGAAACTTGATTCAGCCTCACTTACTGCAGAAATGTTACCCTTGTTCTGCACAGACACTGCCACCATATGCTTGTCGATTCAAGAGGGAGTGGTGTTTGGTCAGTATGAAAACAATACCGTTAACTCGTCCACAACACTCACTGCAAACCAATGGACAAGTCTGATTTATATTTACGATGAGTCAGGTATGTAATTACATTTTATTGTGTTGTTACTTCATTATATCAATACTGCAACACTTTCAAAGGTAAATCATGTAAAAATACTTTTAACGTATATGTATATCAACAGAAATGCAGAAATAATTGAATCCTTTTATCTGAAAGCCGGTCTTTATTTTTTTACAATAGAATCTTTTTGACGTCCTTTTTTCTTAAATGCAGTATCGTGTATCCAAATTATCATTCTTTGCTCTTAATTTTGTAAGATAGATTATAAGCGTGAAAAGCCATGCTTTAATGTTACGGTGTGAATCTGTTAAATGGAATGAGTATTGTCATGTGATACTGAAAATTCTCGATCAAATTCTCAATATCATTTCCCTTCAAAATATAACGTTTGACGATGAGGAAGTTGAAATATTTGTCTGAAATTTTTCCAAAAAGCCGTTTGCACAGACGTTAAAAACTTTAACGAGACCTACAAACCTTATTAAATTTGTTCTGTTATGATGTTGTATTAACGATAGAGTTGTGGGAACATTACTTTATATATTCTTCATATAATACAAACATTTTCTGTGATATAATGGTTACCATGAACAATTTTACAGAATTTGCAGCGAAGTTATACATAAATGGAAATTTAATGGGACAGGTTGGTGATATCTATGCTGTTGATCTTGTAAGTTTCAGTTGAACGATCTTAAAATGTTGTTTGTAAATACTTATCGAAAAAAAATAGCTGAATTCAGAATAAAAATTGTTATTTCAATGACTTCAAATTGCAGTCTTCAACCAAATGATAAACTTTAAGATGAAAACGATCTAATGGATTTGGTTGGCGATATCAATCTTTACTCTAAAATGAGTAAAAAGGTGAATTATCGTCGTTAATGTAATGCATATTAAAAGTGCAAAATTTACATCAATGTTAACACCTGATTTGTGTCATGAAGGTGTCATTCCAACTTAAAGTTTTAACATACTAGAAATTGTAAATAATTAACATATGTCTGCTGTAAGTAAATGATGGCATTAATATATCCCCCCCAAAAAAAATAATAATAAAATACTACAACAACAACAACAACAACAAAAAACATAAAAAAGACAAAATAACAAAAACAACGTATATACGTTTCTAATGCTGGTCAGAACAAACATAAGCATATAGTATTGCCATGCCATTTGTCGGTACCGTTAGCGAATAGTTGAACTCATTCATTGTCTTTTTTAGTCTTTTTTAATGTCATCTATTATATCCGTTATTACATATCTTTTTCCCAAAATATTCTGCAAGCAAACAACCATTTGTCAGTTTAGAACATTTTGTCGTTATTTTATTGCAGTAATAAGTCAAATCGTTCGTCATGAACATCAATATTTGCATACTCTAAAATCTGTTATATCACGTAACTCGCGGAAGAGTACCAATCTCCGTCAATCGTTCGGAAAATAAAAAGTATTGTAATAGGCCATGGGCTGCAATCACTTTCCGTGCACGCCCCCCCCCCC
>MJUU01032367.1:126993-151674 GCA_002080025.1 Modiolus philippinarum
TTTTATAGTACACCACACAAAATTCTTGTATTTTAGTTTTATTCTTAATTTTATCTTTTAAGCTCCATGATTTTTATGTACATAAGTTACATGTACTGAAATTTGGTATCAAATTGAAGCTAATTTAATATACTTTACAATGAACACAAGTTTGGGAACATTACGCTATTTTTGTGATCTTGGAATGCAAAAAATATACCCCTCCCCCTGCCAAAAATAGCGAAAATGACGATTTTTAAGCTTTCAATTCCTTTCAGATTAATAAATCTCATCATTTGATCTAGTTTTATGCCTAATTTATCAGTTGTGATACAATGTTGAAAAATAAGACCATTAAAGTCCTTAAATTTTGATTTTCGGTATAAAATTTTTCAAAAAAATCGAAATTTTCGGATTTAAGATATTTTCAAAATTTCGTCTTTCTTACTTCTGGATCGTTTAAATGTGAATATATATCTAATAATTGCCAATGCAATAATGATTTATGATATATGAGCAACAAATTACATGAAACAATTTTAGAGTAGGCTTTTTTGTGGGATCAGAAATGCCAAAATTAGCACCCCTCCCCCTTAAAATTAAGTGAAAATTAAAAATATTCAGGCTCTAAATGATGAAAAGATGATGTTTAATGCAAATTATTGTGTATTTCACTAAAGCTGACATGCAGAAGCCCATTTAAGTGGATTCAAACTTTTTAAGGGGTCTTTTTTGGCCCTTCTGCTCGAAATTTTATGNAAAATGGGAATTTTCCGTTTTTCAGAATTATTGCTAATTTGACTAAGAGATGTAAAAACTTCACGAATTTGGTATCTAACTTAAAAATGTTGATAAAATATTTTTTCACTATATCTAATTAGGTATTTGAAAGTATGTTTTTGATAGACATACTTAACTCTCATAAATTGCAAACATATTACCCCTCCCCCGCCCCCCCCAAAACAAAATTTCAACACAATTTATTTAATTTTATTCAGCTTGAAAAGCCTGAACATTGTATAATGGTCCAATAAAATAACATTTCAAACACAAAAATGTACAGAGACTCCCATATATAACAAATAAGATCATGCGCATGGTTTATAGGCAGTTATACAACAATTAAACTTTGAATTTTGTAACATTCCGAAATCCTGAAAATTTCCATTTTTCACAAACATCGCCTAAAATATTCAATTTTTACCATATTTTCTGCGTTAAAATTGCATATTACGATATATCAAATGCATTTTTTAAAAGAAAGTAAAAATATTAGTATGTGTTGTTCATATATATATGTACAGACAGACATATTTTTTGCATTGTTTTAGCATCATTTTCTTGGGGTAGGGGTTAAGTCTTCGATATTTGGAGTTACATTGAACACCCCTGGTTTTTCTACACATTGTTTTAAGATAACTTATATATCCCAAAGAACAATGAATTCTCCAGATTTGCTACATATAACTATTTAAAAGTGAATTTTGGACAAATCTGAAATGCTGAATATTCCGATTTTTCATTAATTTTTTACCAAATATTGAGTTAAATCTGAAAAGTGGGACTTAAAATGACAAATCATGATAAGATTAATGCAACATTTTTATATCCAATGTAGACTTTGCGGGGTTTGGTTATTTTCATGCGAATATAGGCCAAAAAAATGACTACTTTAGGGTGAATTTGTTGGGGTAGGGGTAAAATTTTAGGTATTTAGAGTCACATTAAACACTCTTTGCTTTTCTAAACAATGTTTTAAGACAATTAATGTATGGCACCGAACTATCAGCCGACATATTCTCCAGATTTGACATATATTACGACTAAACAGTGATTGTTGGACAAATTTGAAATACAAAAAATCCCCATTTTTCATCAATTTTGGGCAAAATATTGAGTTTAAGTCAACAAATGGCTGTTAAAATACCAAATCATGATGTTATTCCTGCAACATTGTCATATATAACACACATTATTCGTGTTCTGGTTATTTTTTTCGAACAAAGACATAAAATTGACCATTTTAGGGAAAATTTGTTGGAGTAGGGGTAAGATTTTCGGTATTCAGAGTCACATTAAACGTTCCTTGATTATTTAAACACTGTTTCCAGACAACTAATATATCCCTCAGAACAATTAATTGGCATATCTGAAGATATATCCGCCAGACTTGCCATATATAACGGGTTAACAGTGAACTTTGACCAAATCTGAAATGTTGAAAATTCCCATTTTTTCCTCAATTTTGGGTACAATGTTGAGTTAAAGTCAACAAATGGCTATTAAAATATGAAATCGTGATGTAATTTATGCAATATTGTCATACTGAACACACATTTTGCGTGTCTGAGTTAATTTTATGCGAACATAGACAAAAAATTGACAATTTTTGGGAAAATTTGTTGGGGTAGGGGTAATATTTTCGGTATTCAGAGTCACATTAAACACTCCTTGTTTTTCTAAACAATGTTTTAAGACAACTAATGAATCGCTAAGATTAATTAAATGGCAAACCTGCAGATATATCCTCCAGATTTGACATATTTAACGATTTAACAGTGGACTTTGGATAAATCTGAAATGTTGAAAATTCCCACCTTTCATTAACTTTTGGATAAATATTGAGTTTAAGTCGACAAATGGCTGTTAAGATAGCAAATCATAAAGTATTTCATGCAACTTTGTCATATACAACACACATTTCGCGTATTCTGGTTATTTTTATGCGAACATATAGAAAAAATGACAATTTTAGGTAAAATTTGTTGGGGTAGGGGTAAGATTTTCGGTATTCAGAGTCACATTAAACACTCCTTGTTTTTCGAAGCAATTTTTTTAGACCACTTTTATATCCCGAAGAACAATTTATCGGCATATCTGCAGATATATACTCCAGATTTTGAATGTATCACGATTTAACAGTGAACTTTGGATAAATCTGAAATGTAGAAAATGCCCATTTTTCATAAATTTCGGGCAAGATATTGAGTTTAAGTCAACAAATGGCAGTTAAAATACGAAATCACAATATAATTCATGCAACCTTGTCATATACAACACACAATTTGCGTGTTCTGGTAATTTTTATGAGAACATAGACAAAAAATAAACAATTTTAGAGTAAATTTGTTGGGGTAGGGGTAAGTTTTATGGATGTAGGAAGTTTATAATAATTCAAAACTGGCATAATTTGTTCCAGTTGTAAAGAAGACATTATGTACCTCCATTTCATTCCATCTTTTCATGAATTTGAACCACTCATAGATAAGATGAAACAGAAAAGGGACAAAACTTTGTCGAAAACGAAAATATTCAAAGATGTGTTTCATATGTCAATTTAAAAGTGATAGTTTGGTCATTCAAAACATATTTACATTATTTTAACATGCTTAATTTTTAAGAAAGGATATTAAGAGACTAAATACAATTCCAATAATTTTGAAATGAAAACATACTGGTTTCTAAGGACCGTTGAACTTACACGACTACGAGAAAAATCTTAAAATTTATGTCAACATTTCGAAGGGGTAGGGGTAAGATTTTTCAATTTTTATAACGTATTGGGTATAGAAATGGTACTTATGTGAAATATTTGTAAAGCTTATACCATAGGCTTTCATTTTATACCATTTTTTTTTTCATAACTGAGAGGCACAAATCAACAATTTGAAGCAGTTGAGAGAAAAATTTTGATCAAACACGAAAATTTCGTTGGGTGGGTCTAAAAAAGGGGCCTGTTCAAATATTGTGTGCAGGTTATGCTCATGTTAATTTTGAAGAGGGATATAGAAAGACTGAAAAATATGGTTTGGGATCATAAGTTGGGGGGGGGGGGTGCACGGGGGGTTATTCCAGCCCATGGACTAAAAGACCAAAACTTTTCTGCAGATTAAGTAATATTATTCACTTTTATAAATAGGGAATGTACGCAATGGTCAGTATTGCAAAGAAAATAGACATGATACCATTATTTTTATGTTTAGAACCCCCATTCCATAGCCGATAAACTAGACAAATATTTGAACCAAACTGTCTGTTTGCAGACAAAATACACTGATGACAACGATACATTGTTTTTCCTTGGTAAAGATGAGAGGACATTTTACAGAGGACATCTAGATGAGGTTGGTATCAGTAGATATCGTCTTTTAACTTCTTGTCACTATCAGTAGATAGTCAGTATCAGTAGATATCGTCTTTTAACTTCTTGTCACTGGTAATAATTTCTGAATATTTTGCTGATAACACAAAAAATTATGTTACTTTTTCGCAAAATTGAATAAAACATGTGGCTTTAATTGTCAGATTGGCTGTTTATTACCAGTCTTAGTTCTGCATTCACAAGAAACTCAATGTCATTAATAATCAAATATTTTAACAAAATACAATTTATTTGCAGATTGCATTAATTTGATTAATTGGATGCGTAGAAATTTGAATTCAGTGTTATTTAGATGTCTGCTATTTTATTCAAACTTTGGAGCAAACTTACTATAGTGAAGAAAGTAGTAATTACAAAAATTGCACAGACTACACTCAAACAGATGTAAGCATATAAGCGTTGATGACTAATATTTTTTTTTACACTGTAGGTGATGTTCTTTAACGTAGCTTTGATAGAAAAGGAAATAGATGATCACATACATCTGACATCGTTGACAAAATATCCAATGCTTCATAGATACGGTCAACTGTTCTATAAAATGGATCAGTCAACAGGCAGTCTGTACCTGAAAGATGACGGCCTTTTGAATATTCCAGGATTAATAAAGGGTAGTCCTATGTTTACTGAGGTATGTTGAAAAAATGAGAATTATTTGACATCATTTTTGGGAGAACATGCTGTCCGTCAATTGTCTAATTACCGAAAAATTAAATCCATTGGAAATGTTTTTCACATTTCCATGGTGCCACTATTTATTACAATTTGATTTCAATACATTTTATCAGATTGAATTCAAAATTAAAACACAAAATTACCATTTGAATGCAATTATTGCAGATTGCAATAATGTTTTAAAATGTTTTCTTTACATGCATTACGTTCTTAATTTTTTACGTTAATTTGTAAACGTACAATATATACATCATCGGTATTGTGTTTTTCTTTTACCACTAGGCCGATGACTCTGATGGTGAACCCATTTGGTGCTGACTCGAAAAGCGATTTTATTTGTAAATTCGCAATATCTAAATTTTCTAAAATTTCACTTAAAACTCTTCAATAGCTCTATCCTTAGCTGACTTTGGCATTTCGTTTAGATCGTTTTGGTTATTTGTTCTGTATCAGATTTAACAAATTTTGGTTTATGGTCTTAGAAATTAAATACGCATAAGCTGTCAAAATTGCCAGATTTAGAGTAATTTCGGTATTTTGTTATAGTTATTGCATAACCTTACATGCACATGAACTTAAATTTTGTCGTATTTACATTCTCAGCACAACATGTTTCTATTTTTTTTTTGTGTCTTTTATATTGTATCTAATTCTAAAACAACGCAGGATGATATAAATATCAAATGATTTTAACATTCTGGTTATGACAATGGATTGCTTCAATACCTTACATTAAATGTTTCAAATAAATATGACATATCGTATATAATCTTTAAACGACTACTTGGGAGATTTTACTTGAAATAATACAGAACAGCATAGAAAAATAATAAGTGCAGACACTATTTGTCGTTTCGATTCTAAACTCATGCACATATGATTACAAACAAAAACACAAGATACACAATGAGGTACAAAAAGATATGCATTAAAACAAGGCGATGTGACAAAGTTTAACAATAAAAATATTTGGAAAATACAGAAACTCAAAATCTTACCCACATTAACATCCTTGATATATATATTAATGATATAAGCAGTATCTAGAAAACAAAATGGAAGGAATTGTGTAAACAAATCATGTACACTCTATGACAAATTCATGAAAAAATAAATTCAGCAATATATATTTTTCAGGAAAGACACATCAACATCGAAACCCGAAACATTAATTATCGTCATTATGTGTTAACATGATATGCAATATAAAAACTTTCTAGCATTACAACTGTAGGAGAAATTGGGTGGACAAAATATGTACCCTTTGACTAATTCACCACAACGTTCAACAATGCTCTTTTGTAGGAAAATTCTCATAAATCAAAGTTCTTAGCAGCTGGACTTCTGCAATCTGTGTACAAATGATCCACAAAATAGAAAAAAACATCGAAAAAACGGGACAAAATCTGAACCCTCTTCTGATTAAATCACCAAAAGAATGACCAGTTCAACAATGCATATGTTTAAGAAAAATGAAAACAAATCGCAATTCTTATGACTAGACCATCTTCAATATATGCAAACATGGTCTGCAAAAATATATGCAAAATAATTAATGATAAATATGCATAATAATTAACTTCTGGACAAAACAATTGTAGGCGGACTTTCGAACAAAACAATGTACCATTTATTACGAAATTTTAAAACAAATAAATTCAACCACCTGTATGTTTTAGACAGTACACATATACTAATGGAAAAAAGAAACTATGCACTGATTCCATATGCCATACAATTTAGAAAATAATATAAGACAAAGCCTATGATATTAAAAATCAAAGGCATCTGCTCTACAAGAAAAATATTATCGCTGAAATAACGTTGAATTGACCAATCACAACACTTATTGGCGAAAAGTGAATTAACAAAATCAGGAGCCAGTATGACATGCAGTTTTATCGATGTGATTCATTGACCAACGAATGAATTTAACGTTCAGAGAGACAAACGAGACGTCTTTATAAAGATTGCAGGAAACTGTAAACCCTCTTTCGGTAAAGCAGCAGAAGGGTTCCATCAATGCAAATTCCGCCTATTTAGTGCTCTAAATCGGCATTTCATGAAACTTCAACAGAAACGTTCGGCACATTTGCATTTGGGTTGCGCAGGATGTCAAGGAAAGTGCTTGAAACTGGTATTAAGCCCTAATTGTTTTGTAAGGCCAAATGTTAATCTTGGTTCAAAAACAAATGCTGGTTATTTTTGCTGCTCCCTTGTCCAGGTTACGGGTTTGAAAACAATTTAAATTGTGTGGTCCCAAAACTTGGAAACATTCTTGAAGTAATCTCGGATGCCTGAAACTACTGCACATGTCAGGAAGCCGGCTGTTTTAGTGTTCACTTTGTTTCTGACTGGCTATCCGATTTTTATGGTTGCAAAAGTGATGAATTTGTTGAAAGCGTGTCCATAAGGACTCTTGTCAACATGCAAAAAATACGTTTGCTGACGTCATTTTTGCATGTTCGGGCAACAACGGTCGAAATGAACCAATTCGGATCTTTTTTCAACAATCTTGTTAGTCAGTCAGGGTGTTCTTTATGAGCGAAAAGTATTTTTCTGACTTGTTAAAGGTCAGAACAATCTATTTACACTGAAACAAAATGTCGGAAGCATTTTGGCCTTGACACTAAGCAAAAATGGCGAAAATACGGAGATCTTTCGAATACCAAAAAAATCAATAAAAATCCAGAAGCAAAATCAATATTACTGTTTATGTGTTCGGGGATGATTATGCAAAATATCGTAGCTCTACTCAGTGTAATGAAAGAAATATTGCGGTTATACCATTGTACAGCTTTTTTTTCCGTTAGTATATATCAGACTCTTTACCAAATGCATAGATTTAGTATATAACAAAATACCGAAGTTACTGTGACTTTAAATTCTTCTGACGGACAAAAAAAAAGGATGGATGGCGGCCTAAATAAATATATGTTATTATTTGTCCCGACTTATCGACGTTGGAACCACAAAAAAGAAAATAAAATTAGTCAATTAATTGCCACAAAACTGCCTAACAATGATACTTCGTGATAATTTTTCAAGTGTGGATACTAATACAAAAAAGAAAGGACAGCAACAATTTGCTAATTTACTAACAAATATCTTAAAAAGTCTTTATGATGTTTTCTCCTGATTTTATTATGCCAAGTTTTCTTTCTATTGGCTCGATGAGTGTCCTGCTGTTGTTTAAATGTTGTGATCGTCTAGTATTAGTCTTTTTGTCGGGCAATGGATGACAGTGATTGTGAGAACATTTTGCTAGTTAAGTTTATGTTTGTTGACGATCCCGCATCCATGTTGGTAAAAAGCATGGATGTGGCGTTGCTCGACAATTAGCAATGAATTCCACTCAAACCGGTGCTAAAGGCCGTCCTGAACTTGCTATGAGGTATAAGTTGAGCTCATTGTTGAAGGTCCCATGGTGACTTCAAGATGAAGAACAACAATAAAAGCGTTGTTCCATTGCTTAGTATTACCATGTATGTGTAGAGACTTTGTCTCATTTGTACATAATGGTCTTCCAAACGTTTAGATTTTATCTGCACTGAAGAGACATAAATTGTCGAAATGCGCATATACAGAATCAAAATTCACAGTAACTTCGGTATTTAGTTATTTGTATTTACTCCATATCCCTTCATTGTTAATTACATGTTTTGATGGCATAAATACATTTCTTTTCGGAATGGCAAAGTTTGCTATTTTTTATCAAAATAGATATGTATTCAAGGAACAAAATGCTGAGTGTTTTAGTTTAATCTCAATAAGGACTTCTTGATTACTCCATGTACTTACAATATAAATATATATAAGTATTAAACTTCTCTATTTTGCAGAGCTTACAGGACTACGACAGATATCAATTAGAGTTTCCTAATAATTAGCAAATTACTAAATTCTGATGCTTTATAAATACTGGTGCTATTTACAGTTATATATACGAAAAATAAGACATTAAGAGTAAATATCTGTGATAACTAAAGTAGATATATTGAACAAGAGGCTTTCCAAAAATATTTTATGACAGTATACATATCAAAAAAGAATTCACTATGTAAACATCCAAATATTAAAGCAGATTTTATAAAGGATATTTCTGCGATATAATTATCTACTGAAATCATACGCATATTCAAAAAGAGTAACATTGAGTATGAATTTACTTCTTTTTGATTGAACATGTTTCATTATTCCTACGGATACGGTAGATAGCTGTGCTTCACGATACACGTGTATGGTTTTTCTTTTATTCCTGAGTGATTCATGTGTTCTTAGATCTTTAAAGGTGTAGAATTCAAGTTTGAACATCTTACATTTTAATTTCACACAGACTGAACCACACCTACGTCCTGAAGACGCCCGATTAAGGCTTAACATGTGGACAATAAAGTATCTGCAGTTTACCAAAGTTCTGTTGTCAATATAGTATTTAATCTTACATTTTAGTATATTGTGATAACTTACAAGGCTCTATTACAAACTGTCTTAAATAAACTAATTATGAAATGTAATCATATTCATCCACAACATTATCTGCAATATCATCACCTCAGTGGCTATTATTATGCTACCATATTAAAAAATAGATTTAAGTGACAACAATAGTAAAAAAACAATTGGTTTAAGAGAAAGGTAATTGGAGGTAAGAAATATTATAGATTATATTTATAAATAACTCCGGCTTTAACTTGTTTTTAAGATTTACATTTCTTTTAAATTTGCACTGATACCATGATTGGGAATCACTGTTGCTTGTCTTAAAATCCAAACGGCTTTAGCAGAAAGTATAACGTATATTTTGAAACTGGCGTGAAACGGATACTTGTATATTGAATTAATCAAACTAGAACGTGCATAAATTTGGAATCAAATAAGTATCTCCTACTGCAAAGTTCAGAGCTGTCAAGATTTAGATTATGACGAGCGTGAAAAAGGAGCACGGGCAAAAAGTTACTAAGGGACTCTTCTATCAATTCTCCGGAAGAATAGTAAAACTGTCACAGCAAAAGTAATTATCTTAAGAAAAACAACTCCGATATTATAAACAAATTTATTTTAATCTTGAATTTTCAAAATGCAATTTCATACAAAACGTCAATGTCAAAGTAAAATAGTTGATCTTAAGCCGATAACAATGTATAATAAATACTGAGAATCTTTACTAAAATAACAAAATACCGACGTTACTGTGAATTTTGTTTCTGCATATGCGCATTACGACAACGTATGTCTCATCAGTGGAGATCAAAGCATTTGGAAATCCGTAAACCGAATGTGTGTCAAAACTGATAGAGAACAAATTACTAATAGGATCTAAAAAGGAAAGCCAAAATCAGCAAAGGACAGAGCTATGCAAGAGGGAGGTACTCCTTAACTTTAAATAAAGTATTCTTAGATTTTGATATTGCAAGTTCTGCAAAAAAAATCGGTTGGGACAAAGATTTCTTCTTCGGGCCAAAAGTGTTGAAATGTTACCTGTGGTAAGTCATGTGACATAAGAAATTTTAGGTATAATTGTAATTCTAAATAGTTTTGCATAAAAACATTACAATGCATGATTATTACATTTACATCCTGGTTTTAAATATAAACATATATTTAATTCAAATATGGCTTAAGGCGAAGTGTGCGTAATTAACTACTCCAACGATTTTCGTTAAATTTCGTATACAAACAGTACCTGTTAATATAAGCCGGAAAATAGAAAATAAATAAATGGGGGTAACCGTTTTAGTTTCCGAGATATGACTTTTTGAAGTTTACTGCATGAAACACTAAAATTACAAAGTATATATAGGGTAAACTTGTTCACATCGGGAGGTATATTTACTTAAATCAGGAATGCAAACTTTACTTATCCAACATTTTTTTTTGAAAAATTGATATTGTATTTCGAACGTTTTGGTGTAAAAAAAGTCCTTAGCAACCGTGGTCGTTCTCAAGATATATCGCTTTGAATGATGGATTTTAATGTAAAAAAACGTTTCTTTGGGGACGTTACTGAAGACGTCACTTTTTTCAGTACTGTAACGCATAGCACTTACGATCATTTTTGGCGTTTGCTGACTTCAGTATATAGACTGTTGTCATTATCTTATAAACACCAACATTTAAAAAATACGAATACAAATAAGACTTAGCAGATCTTCTGATGTGATTGCCGCAATTAAATTTTATTTCGATTATTACTTACCGTATGCTTATAATTATACATAATTAAATTTATTCTGCTTCGTATGGAAATCCCCATATTTGATTGGTTACGAGTACTTACGATCATTTCCGTAACTGTGTTTTATCAGTCAGTAAAACTACAGTAGCATGTGGCTCCATGACTACGACGAAATTAAACAAAAAACGGCAGAGTAATCTAAACTAGGAAATGGTGCAATATCCACGAATGTCATTAAGTTATCTAGCGTTAAGACTTGCACTCTATTTACTTAATGTAATCATAAGTATTGACTGCAATATTTTGTAGTTTTATTGTCGTGTAAAAGCGTGGACCGTAGCACATTTTTCACATGAAGCGCTAGCGCGCTTCGTTCAAAATGTGCTAAAGTCCACGCTATTACACTCCAATAAAACTACAAAATAGTGCATTCAATTCTTAAATAAAAATTTCTAATCGTTCGAATTTTATTATCTTTTTTCGCCTTTCTATTGTATCAAACTTGCCGGATATTTTAAAAAATATAGTAAAACACACATTGCATCAATTTATATAAAATTGGAATCATGACAAAGAGCCTCTCTTCCGGATGACGATACTAAGAAGTATGACCATTTAGCCATGAATTTTGCTCCTGTGGTGGACCTTTTTCAAAATAAGCCCAAAAATTTTCGAAAATCGTGCAGGTGGTCTATGATATATGTGCTCCCCATGATATAAAGATATATAAATGGCTTTTGCTAGTGCCGGTACCAAGTCCGGCTGTCCCGAGTTCCTATTGTTTTCTACGTTTGTCTCTTGTCTTATTTGTGTTTTTCATGTATAGTTCTATGACAGATTGTGGCATGTAATTATAATTTTCAGCCATTGTAGGTGTTTCATGTTATCCATCTTTTTACATATATGTCACAATTGTATGTTTTCTGACATATTAGCAGTCGATTTGTACCCGTTTAGGTCATTTTACAGTATTTAGTATAATGGTATTGTACTCGAAGGACCAAGAATCTCACCATTTTTTTTAGCTCACCTGGCCTAAAAGGCCATGTGAGCTTTTGCCATCACTATGCGTCCGTCGTCCGTCTGTCTGTCCGTCTGTCTGTCCGTCTGTCAGCAATTTCAAAAATCTTCTCCTCTGAAACCACTGGTCAAAATGTAACCAAACTTGGCCTGAATCATCATCAGGGTATGGCTTCTCAAACTGATGTTCAGTTTGTCCCTCTGTCGAACAACATGGCCGCCAATGCTAAAAATAGAACAAAGGGGTTAATTGCAGTTTTTGGCCAATAATTCGAAAACCGTTACAGATATCAAGAATTTAATGAAGTAAAAATGATTAGCATGATGAGATCTATCCACTGTGCAATTTTGAAGAAAATCTGAAAACCCATCTGGGAGTTAAAGCCCTTTTTCCGTTAAATTTTCAAAATTTTTACATATTTTATTTTTTATTTCAAAGAGGTCAAGTGTAAATTACAAAAATGTTCAGCATTTCCAGATCTACCCACCCTAACATTTTGAAGAAAATCCATAAACCCTTGTAGGAGTTATTGCCCTTTTTTCACCGAATTTTTAAAATTTTCGTATTTTTCTTCTTTTATTTCCAAAACTATAGAAGATGAAGGTTAAGTGTAAATTGATGAAATGTTTTCCATGCTGTGGCGACTTCAAAACTGATGATTAAAATTGTTCCTTGACCACCATTTTCAAAATGGCCGCCTAAAAAGGCGGGAAAATTCAGCATTGTCCGATTTCAATGAAATTTGGTTTCCAAATAGATATTGATGTTGCGACTTCAAAACCGGTATTGAAAATTGTTTGTTGACCACCATTTTCAAAATGGCCACCAAAAAAGGCGGGAAAATTCAACATTATCCGATTTCAATGAAAATTTGGTTTCCAAATAGATATTCATGTTGCGACTTCAAAACCGGTATTGATATTTGTTTGTTGACCGCCATTTTCAAAATGGTCGCCAAAAAGGCGGGAAAATTCAACATTGTCCGATTTCAATGAAATTTGGTTCCCAAATAGATATTGATGTTGCGACTTTAAAACTGGTGTTGAAAATTGTTCGTTGACCGCCATTTTCAAAATGGCCGCCAAAATAGACGGAAAAAATTTCAACAGTGTCCGATTTCAATAACATTTGGTTTCCAAATTGGTCTTAATGTCGTAACTTCAAAACTGATGTTAAAAATTGTTCGTTGACTGCCATTTTTAAAATGGCCGCCAAAAAGGCGAGAAAATTCAACATTGTCTGATTTCAATGAAATTTGATTTCCAAGTAGATATTGATGTTGCGACTTCAAAACCAATGTTGAAAATTGTTTGTTGATTGCCATTTTCAAAATGACATCTTGACTTCAAAACTGGTGTCGAAAGTGGTCCTTAGCAAGAACGTTTTTGTCAAAAAAGCCCAACAAAGAAATATAGTAAAACATGGTCAGACTTTAAAAACAGTTCAAGCTATTGGAGGTGTTTGAGCTACGAAAGTTTGAGAAACTGAAGATCAACTGTATAACTTACAATGTTACCCTCATTGTGGCAACTGAAGCCAGGTGAGCGATACAGGCTCCTGGGAGCCTCTGGTTTGCGATTGTATAGCATTTTCCCTTCAAAATCGCAGATAGCTTAGTTTGGTGCAACGAATTTGAACAAAAACCCACAAAAATTGTCAAAATCTGAAAATTGCATTCAGTTGACATGTTCAATGGCTGGATCTTTTATATAAACGTATGAAAATATATTTGAATTGATTTTGTTTTTATAGTGTATATGACAGATGACATGTTCAAACAGTTTCGAGAAGATATCATGAATTCGCAAAATTGACATGCTGAATGAAATAAATTCACGGGAAAGTGACCATACCTCTTTACACATCTGTTCCCACTTTTTCTTCATTCAAATGTCAAAAGACAGTCCCGACTTTATAGTGAATCTAAAACCCACCTTTTTCCATTTTCCATACATTGAGGTGGGGTTGGGCGAGAGGGGTTCTCATCCCGATATGCTTTCTTAAAATTTAGCAAATTCGGAATTTCCGGACATATTTTGTTACCACATCCTGGTAAAAAAATACATATTTTACAAATGTTTTAAAAGATGTATATTGTTTGTAAATGAACCCATCTTATTATTTGTCCAGTTGATCAAGTATAATGAAGTTTGTGTTTTAACCTATGCAAGAAACAATTTTTTGCGAATCCTGTTAAACTCGGAATGACAATCCCGATTTCCCGTGGTTAAAAGCATGCTTATCCTGAAACCATATAGCATTTTTACGCCGAATTTCAAGTCTTAAGACATGGCTATCCCGAAGTTAGAAATGCCGGGAATTGCAAGTATGTCTTACTTGTAACGAAACAGTAGATCGAATTTGTTTTACACCTTGAGGTACTCAGTACCCTGTTCCATTACCGAAGATATTTAGAACTATGCAGAAGATGAATATTTTGCAATGCAAAGTAGGTACTTTCATAGCTGTATAAAATAAACTAAACACATGATTCCACAGTAACCACTCAAATGCAAAGAGAAAAAAATAAACTAAACACATGATTCTACAGTAACCACTCAAATGCAAAGAGAAAAAAATAAACTAAACACATTATTCCACAGTAACCACTCAAATGCAAAGAGAAAAAAATAAACTAAACACATGATTCCACAGTAACCACTCAAATACAAAGAGAAAAAAATAAACTAAACACATGATTCCATAGTAACCACTCAAATGCAAAGAGAAAAAAATAAACTAAACACATGATTCCACAGTAACCACTCAAATGCAAAGAGAAAAAAAGACAGCACAAAAGATAAGGTAACTTTATATTAGGTATTTCTTCGATAATAGATTCACAATAACTTCGGAAACATTCTGAGGAGAGGGCGGACATAGTAAAGAGAGACCGTAAGAAAGGAGATAGGGGCGGAATAAAGGAGATCGAATGGGACGGTAAAGGAGAATGGCATCCACCTGTTCACCACCTCAAATTAACAGTAACTTCGATACAAAATTAAACACAACTTTATAGTAAATACTAAAGTTACAAAAGCTTCGTTACAAAATTAACATTAACTAGTTAGGTTCTAATTAAATTGACAGTAATTTCCGAACAACCTTATCATTAACTTTTTTTTTAATTTCCTATCTGAATTACTAATTAAATTTACAGTAATTTCTTAACTAAATTAACAGTAATTTCCGAACTGAATTTGTAAATTCGATACTAGATTACAGTAATTTCAGTACACAACGTACGTGTATGGTAATTATATACATAACCAAAATTACAGCAATTTCAGTGCATCAGTACAAAATTTATTGTAACTTCGATACTGAATTTACAGTAACTTTTCTTAATGTTATCTTTTTATTTCCGTGCATTGTAGCTGTCTCACGTCCTTGTTTTGTCTTTGTTTTTATCTGATACTAACCGTTTGTGCCATGTCTTTGGACTTCGATTTATGTAGTCATTGCTTCCCCTGTTCCTTCGGTATTCTACTGCCGTTGTTTCGTATTAAATTTACTTTAACACCGGTAGAACATGCTGAATTTACATGAACTTCGGATGAAAATTTACAAAAACTACATATGGTACCAAACTGATTACAGTACAAATCGACGGTTTCAGTACTTCATTCAAACAGTAATATCCGAAATGAACGGTATTTAAAGTAATTTCCAAACTGAAGTTACAATAATATCGGCATTAGAATTACAGTAACTTCGGTACTAAATTTACATAAATTTCGGTATTTATTGATAAATTTCCCTTTTTTCTCTTTTATTTCACTTGTTTATGTTGGTTTTTTATTCAGTCAAACCTTTTTGAATTTTAAATTAGGAGGATTTAAAGTCGGCTAAAGGTAGCAAAGATTTTCATTACAACTATACAAAATAAATATATGTTATCCTACCCCGTTCTCTTTATTATGCTGTTTTCTGTGTCAACCAATACTTTACTGTATGAATAAATCAACACCGTTATCAGAATCTCTGAAAACAATGAACATGACTTTCAAAGTTTATAACAGCACTAACAGTTCCAAAATTTTTGACCGGTCTTATAATACTCTCTGGACAATTTCTTAAATATCTGAACCGACCATTTATACATTTCTATTGTAATTTCAAGTCAATAGACGCTTCACGATAACATTGATCTCGATAACATTTCGACGCCGTCCATTTTTCATTCACGACGTTACTAACAACGCACGTGATTACTCTCGCAATCCGCTTGAGGCGTTGAATTACGTACACTTCGCCTCAATTGGGTACTTTATTGATTATTGTTTATAATAATGACAATGTAAGGGTTAGAGAATGATAAGCCATGCTCTATGAAACAAAGTGCGAGGAGCTTTAGCTTCCGATAGAGCATGGCTTATCATTCTCTAACGAATTTATCACATATTTACACTTCGAGTGGTTTAATCAATAGCTTAACAATTTCTATAATTGGTTAATTAAGGCACTACATATATGAGAAAAAGCCCTTTGGCAATAATCAGTTGTTTTTGACCAACAATGGAATAAAATGTACTCAGTTTGTAATCACTCTTGTTTCTGTTAAACTATAAGGACAGTGTGTTAGCGTTATCCTGCCATTGGAATATTATTATTTAATAGTGATGGATTTAGATAAGAAACTGCTGGTGTTCGGAAATGACTTTATTTGTATGTATGTATTTAATTTCAAATTAAATAATCAACCAAAAGTCTTCCTTTCACCCCGAGCAAACTTTTTCTACTTATTACATGTACCAGGTGAGAATTTGTTTTATTGTTTAAAAATATTTTTTTAAAGAATGGATTTATTTAATGTACAAATTTCAGTGTTTTTCACTATATGGACTTTTCGTATTAGTGAAAATGTATGTACTTCAATTACAAATTGTATATAGCTGCAGGCAATAAAAAGATTATCTATATGATACTTTGCCCTGTACCAATGAATTGTCTGACAACAATTTTTAAACAATAAGATAATCCCTTACTTAGTACATGGCAAAAGTAGAAAAAGTGTGATCTATGAAAAATAGAGGGGTGAAAGGAAGGCTTTTGATTGGACGAGAGAATGTAAGTATGTGATAAAAAATATTTAAGCACATGCGCCAACACACTTGTTTATAACAGTTTTGATCGTTTATTTATCAACGAAAATTTATTCTTTACATATTGATATGTATTTTACAATTGATTGGAGAAGATATTTTTGCTTTTTGATCAGCGCAATACCTAATTCAGGACACAATGTATATTTCATTCTTATGACGTCATTATTAAAATCGTTAGTAACCAACATTAACGATGGCTTGGAAAGTCAGATAATGGAGTAATGGAAGAATTTCTCTCAAATGAAAGACAATGAAATAACATACTAAGTAACTTTTTATTGTTCACAAAGTCTTCCATTAAAATGTTTGTGATTAATTTACCTAATGTGGCTAGATCATAGGCTGATGGAAAGTCGGGTTTTAGTCTCAAATTCATTAAATTTTCACATCATCATCGAAATAAACCATCTTCATGCACCTAATGTTTTATTGTCATCTGATGACAGGTTTTCCTTGTTTTCGGATTAAATATATGCAAAAAACAATTGAAGCACGTGGCGGAATGATATTTCAACCAACGGGTGCCATTCATGTATCCAGAAGTGTAAGCAATGGTACGTTACCAGTAACTTAAAGTCATCACTGCAGAAGTTTTACGGCCGACATCACGATCTTGTGGATCGTTATGGGATATTTGTTTCCCAGATGACAACAGATCTTTCCCTCTACAACTGAAGTCAGTTTTTCCTCTATCGGATTTGATTTTACTACAGGAGTTGACATGTTCAGCACGGCGGGTGTCTTATAAGAGGCAGGAGATGCTTACTCTACCGGTACACCTGATCTCATCCATGTTTTTTATTTGGTCCGTGTTGTTCATCTGTATGTGTGTCTTCATTTTTCCTTTTTGTCCTTTACTCAAGTGGTGTCCTTGTTTCTTAGTGTTTCAGATTTTGCCTTTGTCCATGGATTGTTCGTTCTTTTGACTGACGATTCGGTTCTCATTTACTTTGAAAGTCATCGGGACGTAATTAAATCACAGACTCAAAACCCGGGTTAAAATAAATTGGTAAAAGCTTTAAAAAAATTACATGCCTGACGAATACACTAATCTCAATAAAATACTGAATTATAAGCAAAACATACTCTTTGTTTTATCGTATTCATATATCCAGAAGTTACTACAGGAGTTGACATGTTCATATTGGTAACAGATATCCCATATATATACTAACCTATATATACTAACTTAAATATTATTTTCAATTGTGACTCTTCATCAAAGTTAAAGTAACAATAGGAATATATACAATTGTAAGAAAGACATCTTGCAACATCTTGTTCAAGAACGTTCAAAAGCATAATAAAATGCAAAGTACCTACACTTCATAGACATTTTCGTTAGAAAGTTTACAATTGTTATTCACCGGACGTGTAATTCAACCTACATATTTATTGGTTCTATGATTTCTCAGTCTCAAGGGATACGAATTCTGGTTTTACTGTAAAAATGACGTCAATAAAATGCAACAGTATGGTGTATTTTTGCCAGTACATACGATTAAGGAATATCAATGCACTGAATTTCTTAGGGGTCAATTACCAGCCCAGTAGTCAGTACTTCTGTGCTGACCCGAAAGCTGATTCAATTTGGAACCTTACAATATCTAATTTTTTTTCCGAAATTTTGTTGAAAACTAAGGAGTACAAAAAATGCATCTCCCTCATGCAAAGCTGTGTCCTAAGCTGATTTTGGCTTTACATTTAGATCTTAATGGTTATTGGTTCTCTCTTAGTTTTTTAACGTCTTTGAGATTATGGTCTTCCAAACGTTTCGATTTTATCTGCACTGTAGAGACAAAGGTTGTCGAAATGCGCATATGCAGAAACTTAATTCACAGTAACATCGGTATTTAGTTATTTCTTGACAGTATAAAATGCAGTTTACTTGCAACGCGATATGTTCGACTGATATATCTAGATTAAAGTCATTGGATATTCAAATAATGTACTGCTAGCGATTCTGATACAATGAAATGATTTCATCTCGTAGTTTTGTTTGGTGTTTTCCTTAGCAAATAGAAACAAAATCAGAGAGGAAACTTATTCTGTAAGATGCATATAAATGGCGAATTTGACATTCTGTATTGACCAATTAGATCGTCTGTTATATAAATATTTGTAAATGGCGAATTTGACATTCAGGATTGACCTATTAGATCGTCTGTTACATAAATATTTGTTCGTGTGACATCAGTCGCCAAACAAAATTTGTTGTAATATGTAAGTGAAAAATAACAATAAAACAACTAAGAGAACACTGAAGGACATGATTGACGTGAAGCGCAATGCTGTTTAGACATTTTATTATTTTTTTGGTAGGAAATGAAAAAATCTATTAGAAAAATATATAATTTTATTTTATATTAATGTAAAATATTAAACATCATGTTTTACTGACAAAAACTGCTATTTCTCTTAAAACTAGCCAGTATATATTATTTTTTGTAAATGATATTCTTAGGCAAATCACCTTTGAGTTTTTAAGTTTCGTATTCAAATTTAAGCCCCTATATTTATTACATGCTGACATTGAACATATATTCCTAGGTCCCGATTAATGCTGAGACATGCATCAAGCTTTGCGTGCTCTAATTTATCATTTGGATACGTTTTAGATCCAGATAATACAATTACTTTTTCTAAACTTTGCGGTTCATTAAATAAAATGTGTATTGAGTCACGTTTTTTGGGAGGAGATGCCGCCCAAAAATAACCAATGTCATGAGTATATGCGTTCTCTAAAGGAAAGTCATCTGCTATTTTTAGTGTCGTAAATAGACTAGCTGGTGGATTATCTCCCTTTAATGATTTTGTCTGTATTTCGAAGAACCTATCTTTTAAGGGCTGGATTTTCCCTTTCAATGACGAATGGTAGCCAACATGTTGGAAAATTGATGGTCTTCTTACAATTCGTTCTGTTTGAAAGTTTAAATAATTGAAATGAAGATAAGTCACGTCCACTGGTTGTTCTTGGTAAAACAAAAGCACCATTTTAGATAGTCTTTCTAAATATTTAGAATGATACACCTTCCCTATGAACCCTAATTCTGAAAATTCTAGACAGGTCCATTCTGTTCTTTGTTCACTTATGAAATTCTTTATTATATCAAGATATCCAGGTACAGTAAATATATCGTCCTCTATCTGCATGTAATATGTAGATAACGATTTACAATAAAGCCATAGAAATGCATAATCCACGTTTTGTTTGGCACGCCATTTCTTTTTAATTTCGGGGTCAACAAATGTATGTTTTAAATTGTCTAAAGGTGGATAGAATTCTTTAGGGGCCTGAATGACATGCATTGCTCCATTTAGTACTAATGCAGGATACCGTTGTGCTATTTCCATCGATTTTTTATATTTCCAATTAATGTCAAAATCTGCAAGGAACACCACGATGAAAATTTCTGGTATATTTTGAGCTGTTGTATATTGCACTAGTGAATCCAACGTATCCATAATATAACTTGATTTATCTCTCCTTACGGTCGGAATTCCTATAGTTAAAAATCCTGAAAAAGGTTATATAATGAAGCTACAAATTAAACTAATAAAATCGCTTGTAATAAAAATACATTGCTTAGTTAATTGTATGCAAAACCTACCGAAAGATATGAGTAGGAGTGCAACCTGAATAGACAAATATTGAATGTTAAGCAAGAAATAATTCATAGAAGGGTAATGGTGGTGTGATTTCACCATTAACTAAGCATATATATTCGGGTTTTTATTTAAAGGTTCCATCGTTAATTGAACACACACTTCCCCTAACACGCAATATTTCGCTTAGACGGAAAGTCGATCAGAACGTAGAACGTAGATTTCCGTCTTAATTGTGTTCATTGCTGTCTACGACCATGCTACACCATAAAAACTTTTACGTTTTCAGATAGACAGCAGTTCAAAAAAGGAGAATTAAAGGAATAAGAATACATACTTATGTGTTCGAATTTCAAAATCATTTTATTTATTTTTTTTTTTGCATATGGTCACCTCAACAAATTGTGTTCTTCTAGTACAGATCAAATTAAAACAGCGGAAGGCACCTAAACCAAACTTTGTATAATATTTTCACAAATTTTGTATTCCTCAACCAACAAAAGCAAAATGTCTGTTTTTGCATGTATGAAGTATCATGCTATTGACTACTATATGAGTACTATTTTTTTGACGGTTGGAAGGAGTTACTTAAGAATTGTGGTTCTTACCTGGCTATTTATACATTTATCCTAAGAAGATATAGCTTTGAAGTCACAGTTATTTTACAAAGGCAGGAGTCGTGCAATTTTAAAGTTTCCTGCTTTTTGTGAGTAATATGTTGTCATTATGCGGGTCTTTAGACCTGTTTGCCCGTTGTTGTCTGTTATAATCATCACAATACTTTAGTATGGAGTGGTGGCTGCTGATAATTCATTTATTTATGACACACCATAGTCATTAGCATTGGACTTGTACTTCTATATTGATCACTCTGGACGTGTGAAAATCAAAATTTTACTAGTGTGACGGGTGCAACGCCTGAAGAAGATCATGCTTACCCTTCTAGCGCGCCTGATACAAAGAGTATTTTGTGGGGTTTTCACACTGCCACGGCTTTAATGTTTTGTGTATTTTAAATTCAAAATGGCCTCTGTCATTGTGCCTTTATTTGTGTTACCTCTTAATTTGCATATGTTTTGTATTTTTTGTGATTTTTTGTTACAGATTTGACAATTTCTACATTTATGGATCGTTATTCATTAACCGGTGTATTCTGGTGCATGTGTTCTGTTACGAACTTGTTGCTTCGAAGTTCGTTTGTCAATGTTTTTACTTGTTGCCCTTATCAAGCAGCATTTTCAATGTAATCATTTGATCTTTAAAACGTGTTAACACCAAATCTTATTGACTCTTAAAACTATTACAAGTGTACTTTACAAGTTACGTACTTTGTCCTGTTTCAGAAGTCTTCACCATCTTAGCTTTTCTTTTCCAATCATTCCCAAAGCGTGTCTGACAATGAATTCAAGATCCAGATTATTAAAACGTTATATGTTAGCAATCTCTTTATTGATGTAACAAAATCTTTTAACAAATGCACATTAGATTATTTGGTCGGCAAGGTTGTATCAAGACCGCTGTATGGGGATAAAAAGAACTTTTTTAATTAATCTCTAAAAGCATATTAAACTTTAAAGGGTTTATAGCCGAGTTACGTTTTGAAACAATAATACAGAGAGATGTGGTTTTCAATGATGCTGAAATTGCCAAATTTGTATATACCAATACGTTATTTATATTTTGTTTTGAAAATTTGCATATTTGAAAAATTGATATCCTGTAAAAAATCAACCATTTAAATAAAGTAGATAAAAAGAAATAATTAAGATGCCTTTACAAAAATGTCATACATGTAACTTAAAAATGACATTTTACAAAATGGGGGTAATAACAAAATTACCGAATAGAGTGGTCAAAAGCCGAAGTCCATGAGATTGTCTATTACTAAACAATGAAGAGATGCACATGAGATAACGTCTCGATAAATATATTGTCAATCTAAGCAATGGAACAATTCTTTGTTCTTCATCTTGACGATACCATACGATCTTCAACAACAAGCTCTGCTCATAAGTCCTTGTAAGTTTACAGGTATCATCTTTTGAACAGAATTCATCGTCAAAATGTCAAAGAACTAAACATTCCCCTCTTTCATCACTTCATTAATTTGTGATCGTCAACAACAAACATAAAAGTAAGTGGTCTTACAAATGCATTCATCCACTGCCCAATGAAAAGACTTATACTAATTCTGAAGACAATCACAGCATATAAATAACCTTATCGAGTCAATTGCAGGAGGACTTAGAATAATTTAAATCGTCGGTACTATAAAAGGTGGTCAGAATAAGATTTAGAATTTACAAAATACAAAATCCCAAAATTTGGAAGTTTGATAGTGTATCCATAAGAGATTTTTTTTAAAGAACAAGTACACCATAACTGTAATATACTGATTGCATACGTCTCTCACACTGAAAATTTTAATCACATTTTTTTCATTGTAGTAACGTTGTTCTACGACCTCTTATAAAATTACGTGCAATGCATGTAGTATGATAATTAGTGTATATCTTATAATATAAATTATAATAATAATAATAATAATAATAATAATAATTATAGAAAATACAGTAATTATTTCTATAAAAATTGACCTAAATCAGATATGAAATCTCAATGGTCGTAATGTAAATTTCTATAACACGTGGCTTGTAAACTAATGGTGTTGTATCTGTTTTACATTATCCCCTTCTTGATTTGTTTGTTGATTCAGTAATGTTTGTCAGCAATGTAACATTTTTCAAGTTTATTATCATCTGATATAAATTTTCCGAATAAATAATAACGACAATCAAAAACCCAAAATCCTAAATGCATTGCAATAAAAGGATAACACAGGGACAGAGATATGAAACAAACGGAGCAAAATACAGTGTGAAAACCCTAAATACCAGAAAGTCATAATTTTAAGAATGACCTTCCTTGAACGTTTTGCAAAGAGACATATATTAACATTGCCAAAACTGTTAAATACAGTATGAAAATATCTATAATTCCGTTTTTTTTTCTTATTTGAAAACTGGATGGAAAAAAGGTAATTAAGAATGATGAAATAAATAATGCAGCGTAGCATATCGTAAGAAAACGCACAAATACAATATAAAGTGGTGAACTGCATAAAAAAAGTAGAATATTTGCAAAGTTTTCCTAAAATAAGGAAAAAATGTTCAAAAGAAAATAAAAAATCCGTAGTACGAAGGTTATTATTCATTTCATTTATTCATGTCACTCTCAGTTTCACTGGAGTTCACACTGTCAGTGCTTTGGTTTTGAATTTTGTGATTTCTATTTCTGTGCTTTTTAAACGTCATTGTTTTCTGTGTTTAACGTCATTGTTTACTGTGTCCTCGATTTGGCCATGTCTTTGGATTTTTGTGTAAATTCCACTCCTTTGTTCCTTCGGTATTCTACTGCCGTTGTTTCAAAGGGACTTTGAATTTCTCAAATTTCTGTCCTGTTTTCACGTTTCCTAAACAGTGGGAGAAATACGTTTATCACATATTTATACGCAAATTGTACCATTTTGCATATGTAATAACCGGACAAAAGTCTGATCGATATCCGTGCCCGGGGCAGATAACTGTTATCTGCCCTGTTTTGATGACGTCATCTAGCAACGTAAACAAAAATGGAAGAAGCCGAAGCTTGTTCTCGGTTTGGAAGTGTTTTGAAAAAGAAAAGTCAGAATGTGTTGGTGCCTTAAAAATGAAACACCAAAGGCAAACCTTTTTGATGCTGAAGTTTTCAAACAGTGACTCCAGACCGTAGGTGAACTCCGTCAGACTTTATCAAGTCAAGATTGACACTGCAGTTTTATTCCTAGCAAAATTTTTTTCATTTTTCAGATTCGAAAGATGCAGTTTTTAAACACTTCTTGATCCGTTCTATGTAAGCATCTCTCAACAGATACAAATACGTATTGCAACAATAAAAAAAAATTGTGTGTGTG
>MJUU01032367.1:169024-180421 GCA_002080025.1 Modiolus philippinarum
TTGGATCCGCCAATGATAACAGTTAACAACTGTTTTATTCCACAAAAAAAAAAATTCAATAACAATCTGAAATGCTCAAAACGCATTAGAAGAAAAAGTTCTGCTCCCACCTCTACGTTTTATTAAGCGTAAATTCATACCTGGTGTACATCTTGTATATTTATTTCTACTGAACTAGTGCACAGTCACTTATTCCGTCAGATATTATTCCCAGTATATATCTTGCACATGGTTATGGATTAACTAGTAAATTGGCAGTTATGTATTCCGGAATAAATGTTTGTGGTGGAATAAAAACACTGTTACATTATTACTGGGACTAATATATATTAGTCCCAGATTATTCTCTAACCCCCAAATAGAACCCCACCACGTCAATGACCTTGCGGTTAAATCTCTTAAAGCGTCTAGGTGACTAAGATCGTGTATTATGCTTACTTCAAAATTCTTGTTTCTATTTTCATCATCCTAAGTTCTTTATTCTATATTCATCTTTCTAACTTCTTACTTTTTATTTTGTATTTTTATGATAATTCTAACAAATGAAGAATATGAAAATTAAGATATAAAACAATGAATTCGGAATAAGTAATTGAAAAAATAGCATTTAAAATTTTGAATTAAGAAATATAGATTCAAAATAAAGAAATTACAATGTAGGATGACAAATTTAGAAATAAGGATTATAAATTTACAAGAAAGGGTGTTTAATTTCGAATTTCGAACTCAGAATTCTGAAAACAGAAGTAAGAATCTAGAAAATAGAAGTAATAAGTTAGAATATAGAAAGTAGAATGTAGAATATAGAACTAAGAAAGAAGAATTTAGCATAAAGAATTTTGACCCCTTTGGCTTTCCATAAATACCAAGTTGCATAAAGAACGGTAAACTTCGTTATGCTGCACACGTGTTTCAAAGAGTAACTTCTACAGAGCTGCCGTATGTGTCCCAAAGTGGTGGATATGGGAATGCCCTGTCTTTGTTGGGTAGTCAGGTCAAAATACGGAATGCCTGACCGCGAACCATGGTAGCCAAACTGTAGAGAAATGCAGTGTAAACCCCCTTCAATATTTTTCTAAGAAAGACGAGACTCACTGGAAGACGTATAGAATATTTTATGAAAGAAGGCTATATGTCCTGCCCCTTCCATTTCTAAAATTTTCAGTGGCAAAGTCCTGTCCATCTGTATTTCTTTCTTCTTTTATCTATATAAGTATTTTAATTGATCAACTTGCTCTCACCCTAATATAGCTAAAATAATGCTCCCTGGACTAGTCAAACTAACTAATCAATCAGTTAATCAAAAGCTGACAAAACATACCATGTAAATTTACACTTGTGCAAATATACATTTACATCTTAAAAGAGGTCTTTAAAGTTTTATATATTTACACATGTATGCAGTTGCATTCATATGCAGTATCTGCATAACAGGTAAAATTTGCTTACCTGCGTAAAACTATATCGGTATGTAAAACTATGAGTGTACAATGGGCTTGAGATAAAAAATATTTTAAAAATGTTTAAAGGTAATTTTATCAAATGTAATTCATCGAAGTATTTAAGATTTTGATTCAAAGAATTCAAGCTTAAACTAATCTACATGTATGTCTAGTGATGCGACAACTTCCGTGATCACACAATCAGTTATTATTTATTTAAAAATTTTCATTTAAATTGATAGAGAAAATGAGAATGTGCATTTTTTTGGATACATTTGATAAAAATAAATAAAGATAGTAAAAGCTTTACAAATTGCCTGCGCATCCACAAAGCGTTTACTTTGCGCAGAATGATTTTGCACCGGTATTCTATCGCCAGAAAGTCATTCTTTACATCCACATACACATGTATGCAGCAGATTTTCACCTTATCAGATGGTCATTAAAACAATATGAACAGAAAGATTTTTAACCTATTTGCTGCTTACATTTAAGTAAATAGGATTTACTAGAATAAGACTGAATTTTACCGGAATGTGAAGTGCTTGGTGGAAGAAATCATTTAAAATTTAATTAAAATAAAAAGATGTCCTTGCCGTTTACGGTAAGGTAATATGATTTACTACTGAATAAACAGTTTTTCAAGATTGAACCCAGTAGTTACAAGCAATCGTCTCATGCAAATGTTTTTGTATTTCTAGTTTTGTTTTCTCTTCGATCAGAAATTCCATATTACCCCACCTATTCGAAACTACGTACCAGTGGCTTCTTTTCGAAAGCTCTCTACTTTATGAATTTTTTGGATAACACTACTTATTCGGAAAAAAATTCGGGTACATAAATGAATACAGTCCTTATTTGAGACGTAAACTGTTACACATTCAAAATGTCGACAACTGAATATTAATTCATTGGAACGGTTATATTGTTAGAATTCTTTTGAAATAACATTTTTGTGATTTTGTCCCAAAAATATGTATATATGCATTGAAGAAGGAAATATTTTGTCTGAAAATTCTTAATTTTGTTCACTGCCGGTAGCCAGTTCATTCTTATATACAAGTTAAAGTGGGTTGCTATTTCCATGAAATTTTGTATAAAGATGTCCCTTCAAGATGAGGCACATTGTAATTTAAAACGGATATCCATGGAAAACTGAAATCGTGGTTTTATACTTTTATAGAAGAGTATATGATAACTAATAACTATATGAATAAAATTTCACCATTTGACGGAAAATAATATTTCTCCACATGTTAATAAATTAATTTCACGGTTGGTGCATATCATAAGTCATATAAGAGATGCGTTTTTATAGTTAATCATTGTATACAGTCAGGATAACAGTAAACACCTACAATGGCCGAAAACTACAATGACATGCCCCAAAACGCAGAGGAATTGCACCAAAAACAACACACAACAGACTAGAGACAAACGTAGACAACGATGGGAACTCGGAATAGTCGGACTTGGTACCGGCACTAGCAAAATCTAGCGGTATGGTTAAACCGTTTTATAAGTACCCAAACATCCCCTTTCTCTATCCTTTTTCCCTATAGTATAAGAAACATATGAATAAAACCAAATATAGGTAGACAACTTACTCTATGACCACTATCTTGAAAAACAATGGAATACGACAAAACGTAATTTAGAAAGATGGTATTTTCACTACAAGTATGTGAAATAAACATTAGTGTAGGCTTTACAAACGCATTTGTACACTATGACCTAGATTGTATTACCGATCTTTAGCACTTTAATGTCTTCACAATTTGTTTAAGTGTCGGTATAAATGGAACAATGGAAAATCCACCACGCTACGGAAACATTTAGTGTATTGTCAAAATTTCCTTTTTTCGTTTCCAGTTTTATACAGGCTGTCTTTTATTACAGGCGGGATATAATTGTATTTAGATACCACCCCTTTACATCTGAGGCAGTCTACAGCGGAATACTGAGGGCATACTTGAACTAAGTACCTCTCAAACTAAAGCCCAACACAAGTGCATGTATTCTTAAGTCTTAGTTTAACTTACCGAAAAGCAGCGAAAGTGAAACTAGGCACACTGTAATAAAACCTAAACGAACATGCCCGGATTTGAATCGCATTGCATCTGTACATCCTCACTTTTCGTAAACAGGTAAAATCACATCATAAGTAGCTATTGATTTTTATAATAATCTTCACATTTACAAGTTATTATTGCAGACATTTAAAGTAAAAATATATTACGAAAAGTTATATTTGTCGTCATCCTTAATTAATCATGTATGACATGCTACTCATTGCAAACTATAGGTGTGCATCATTTAAGAATCTACTGCATTAAAAAGTTTATTCTTTACAATCTGAATGCCTTTTATCGACGATCTCTTGTCTTCAATAAGAAATGGAGCTTACATATAAAAGCTTCCTTTCTCGGATTTTTAATAATTGATAGACATACAACATATTGAAAATTAACGGTTAAAAAGTAAAGCGTTCTTTTTTCAAAATATAAAAATTATTAAAATACTAGTACTACAAATTATTAATTCGGAAATTGAATCAAATAATTATCAAACAGTGGATGCAATGTATACGTTATTTTGTTAGTCTAATGATGTGTAATGTTTTTTCTTTCTTTATTTTGGTCCTGTTTAGTGACTTGTGGATAAGAATTAGTCACACCCATACATGTATTAAGGAATCGGTGATCTGTTATTCCTTTATCATATTGGCTTTGATAATAACTGAAATCAAGTCTCTTATTACAAATAAGATAAAAAATGATCTCTGCTCAGCACCAATCCTGGCATATCCAAGACCAGATACCCAGTTCATCCTAGATTGTGATGCTTCCAATGTAGGACAACAGTAAGTTTATAATAGCAAGCGCAATAGTTGATCCGCATAGTAGTAATATTCTGGTTAAACTTATAAACCTTGACGACAACCCTGTAAAACTAAGAAAAAAACTTAGGAGAGCTTCTTTTCTAACCTCTATACTACATTACCGCATACACTCATCAAAGAGAAATTTTCGTATTTGATCAAATGGTCCTTCAAAAAATCAGGATGTACGTATATTTGTTGCAATACATTTAAATCGTTTTTCAGTGACGACATACATGACAAATATACCAACTGGAATTGTCAGAATATGATAAAAGCATGTAATTTTCTTCTTGATAATATTTTTGTTCGTTTCGGTGATACAGTCTATCAGCAAAAAATAGGTATTCCTATGGGTACCAACTGTGCACCTCTCATAGCAGATTTATTTCTTTATTGCTACGAGTCACAATTCATGGCAAAAATTCAAAAAGACCCTTCTAAACAGCATTTAGTGGATAAATTTAACAAAACACATAGATATTTGGACGATATTTTGGCTTTAAATAATCCTGAATTTTCTAAATTTACAGATGAAATTTATCCTGCAGAACTTACTTTAAATAAATCCAATAGCAGCAATGATTATTCTCCTTTTCTTGATCTTGATATATCAATAAATCAAGGAAAGTTAAACACTAAGGTTTATGATAAAAGGGATGATTTCTCATTCCCTATAGTCAATTTCCCCAATCTCGACGGCGATGTTCCGTTAGCCCCTTCTTACGGGGTCTACATTTCACAACTTGTTCGATATGCACGAGTATGTAATAATGTTTCTGACTTCAACGACCGAAATCTTTGTCTCACTGAAAAACTTCTGCATCAAGGGTTTAGATATCATAAATTGATAAAAAACATTCTCTAAATTTTATTATAGATACATTGGCTTATTAAGAAAATTTGGTTCTACATGCAGGGCTCTTATACATCAGGGCATTTCACATCCAAACTTCTATGGAAATATCATTTACAAAGCGCATAAATTCAAAAATTGTCCTTCCAAACTTATCAATCCGTTGAACAAACTTATCCGTAAAGGATATAAATACAGCATTGTTGTTTAATCTTTACTTCTGGTTTTTGTTGGCAAAAATATTGATCATCTCCTAAATGCTTTACACCATAACTAAATTTAAACAATTTTTCATATTGACAGTATTTGGCAATGCACAATATCATGTTCTTCTTTCATAATTGATGATGTTGTTATACCAAATCTATTTAGAAGTATTTCAATTGAAATTTCATATGTAAGAAGGCTTGATATCATAGTCAACGGAAATTATGTCCTTAGCTAGCTGTCAGTAACTGCGAGCATTTGTCCGGACAGTACCTGTGTGTATTGGCTTCATGTTTTATGTACTTCATTGTAAGGGTACTCGTCTTGATAAGTTGGACTTTTTTCTAGTTTGATTTTTACTGTGAGTCTTTTTGTGTATTTATTTTTAGCCATTCACCACACACAGGGGGAGGGTTTGGATCCAAGCAAACGAGTTGAACCCCACCGCAATTTTTGCGCCTGTCCAAAGTCAGGAATATGTTGGTCATTGGCTTGTCCTTGTCTTCTTATAAAATTTTGGTTTCTTGATATTTGTGTTATTGGATGTGGTTTGTTTCCATTGATTTATTCACTTTTTTACCTTTTCGGGGCAATTTAGGGCTTACTATATGGTGTGAGGTTCCTCACTGTGTTGAAGACCATATGGTGACCCCTAGATGTTTTGTTTTTTGTCGTTTTAACCTGGATATGGGATGTTGTCTCCTTGACATTTACCCCATTTCCTTTCTTTTTCATATTCATCCCGTAAATGATGTTACAGAGATTTCTAAACTCAAAGAGATAAACAGGACCTTCAGTTTACACGAAAGATCAAAAAGACATGTGTCGCGCTTCATCATGATAGGCAGTCTGAATACAGAGACCTGACTGACGTATGATACCTGAAACATGGGGAGATACATAAGTGATCAGAAAGGTTGGAAACAATGGGGATAAAGGTTCACCTATGAATAAGAACGAAATTCATAGGTTACCAGAATTTCTACAAGATTTATATGATCGCAGTCCTACCAAATTACAAGTGAGACTCACAAGACAAGATAACAACACCTGCTGATTGAAAATAAAGACGATTCAGCATCCAACAAAGCATAATTGGGGTCGTGATCAATTATGAAGTTTACAATGGTTACCTTATGCTCAGCTCCAATTAGATAGCCCTTACGTCGGACGCGCTTAAACTTTGAAAAAGATGAAGCAAAGCACCTAGGAGACCAATTAGGGGGTGGTGGTGCACGACCATGCACATTTGCTTGGGCCTCCAATGTTGTCCTAGTCAGGAAAAAAGATAAAACTGTTCGATGATGTATAGATTACCATTTTCTTAATGACGCCATTGTCAGATGTGCCCATCCATTACCACGCATTGACATGTGCATTGATTGTATTCATTCAGCCTCTTTGTTTTCCTGTTTAGATCTACAAAGTGGGTATTAGCAGCTTCAAGTAGAGGAAAGGATATTCCAAAGACCACTTTCATTACAAAGTTTGGGTTATTTGAATATGCCAAGACGCCTTCCACCTGCCTGAGATGTATGGAATTGATATTTCGAGGCCCCCATCGGCAAACAATTTTGATATATCTCGACGACATGGACATTTTCAGTTCTGACATCAATATTTTGACCATCTTAAAGAAGTATTTACCAGACTAAAGAATGCAGGTCTCAAACTAAAGCCCTTAAAATGTGATCTCATCGAAGATGAAATATTGTACCTTTGGCATATAATTGGTAAAAATGGAAGAAAACCAAACCATGATATCATGGAAAATGTAAAATCTTGGAAGATATCAACTAATACTAAAGAATTCAAAGATTCATGGGGCTATGCAATTACAACAGGCAATTTATTAAAGGAGTTAGCCGCCCCTATAACAAATTTAACCAAGAAAGACAACCCATTTTATTAGACAGAGGAAGCTAATAAAACATTTGAACTATATTAAAAAGGCTCTCTACACAGCACCAATCCTGGCATATTCCAATCCAGATGCCCATTAGGTCATCCTAGACTGTGATGCTTCCAGTATATGAATTAGGGCGGTATTACAGGATATTCAAGATTTAAGCAAAATCTGCAAAGAGAAACCATCAGATGTCCAGGTACGAGCACCCACGAGACAGCAACTGAAAAATGAAACATGCAAAACTTGGTTAGCAAAGAACAGTCATACAGAAATAGCTTCCTTTCAACAAATCTTGAAAAATGTACATCAATGGAAAGACACAGATTATTTATCTTGTAGAGAAGAACTAGCAAGTCTTCATCCTGCAGAATGACACTACTGGCTACCCTGGCAGAACATCATTATAAAGAATGGAGTCTTATATAAAAGAAAGCAGGGCACTAATGTGTAAATAAAACTAAAAAGGAAAAGACATAATTTGTAACATTCGTGGTATTAGATTGGACAAGATATAACTTCACATAAAACTTGTGAAATTGCCGAGATGGCCATACACATGTTAATATGGTTATCCATGTGAAAAATGCAGTCTTTTATAGCTAGTACCCTTCTTTGCTGTTTCATTGTCCAGATATGGCAGGACTTTTCAGCTTTGTAATTATATATTCTTTTTATCAAGAGTGAAATCTTTTACATATCAAAATCGTTCGCGATTTATGTAAACGATGATTCAAAACAAGGAATATTACCCGTGACCGAAAATAAGTATATACAAATATTGAAATCAGTTTTCAAAATATTCATTCAATTTTCAAAACCTAAAAGCTTTCTGTGTTGTGCTACAAGTGTTTGAAATAGGTGTGGTTAATGGTTCGAACGCGTATTTTGGTTCTGAAGAACTTCACTTTGGAAAATGCTTCTAAATGGAAATGTTGAACAAGAAGAAAAGCGTTTATAACTGAAGAGATTCTTCATTTCTTAGAGAAATTAAAACACACGATTTTTGTTGCCTATGTGTTTGTGGTAGTGAATAATGGCGGTATGATAACATTGAAATTTAATCTCTTTGAAATGAAACTTATGACACTCGCAAAAAATGTGCAAACCTCATTCACTGGCGTCAACGTGATGATTGTAACTGCAGTTACCATCATCGCAACATGGCGGACGACAATTCAGTTCAATTTTATAAAGCCAATTTTCTCCCGTTAACAGTTCATTATTATGTTTGTTTTATGTCAAGTAAAATGTTTTGAAGCCAACCTTTGGGAAAATATGTTTGCATGAAACGAAAATTTGACGAGGTGAGAGAAAATCGGGATACAAAAAAAAACTCAATGATGATCGTAACTTTATCAACTGATGATCGTAACTCACACTAGTTCCAAAAGAAAGTCGTAACTCAAAACTTTTAGATGTATTACTTTACATTAAACTCCAAATCAAGAACAATACAGTTGATGTATATGGCGTAAATGTATATCAGACGAAGAATTATCCACTGATAAAAGATGAAAAATATTAAATAAGCAAAGCAAAAACTCGAGAAAATTGTCGGCCAGTTAGCTATTAAGTATGGATAAACTTTTGGAAGCAAAAGAAGACGGCAGATTCACCAAAGCATTAGCGGTCGGAGTAGGCAAACACAACACGTCCTTAGTATACAGAATAATTCAGAAATACACTTCTCAATACGATCGCTGTTCATTAAAATCAACGAAATGTAGATGAAAATACGATATGTTCTTTGAAAAACAAAACGGCATCGTAAGACCCCAAAAATCTGAAATATTATATGAAAGAATACTCAAGAACCACGTGTGACAGGACAGAATACCTGCGTTGTAGTGGGTAGTAGATTTAAGTAGCCAGTAAATCGTCTGGGCTAATGGATCGATTCTTTAGCTCACTCGGTTAGTATAGGCGCCGGCTGGCTTGATTGCTAGAAGTCCCGTGTTCGATCCCCGGAGGCGACAATGTGAATTTTGTGAGGAGTATCATAATCTCCGGTTACATTTGGCGCCTAATTAAAAACCAACGGTGGTTAGAATTAAGGAGCTAACCAGGGTTCGTGTGTGTTGCATGTGTCTACCTGAGTTGTAGTAGGTAGGAGATTCAAAAAGCCAGAAAATCGACTTGGTTAACGGATCGATTCTTTAGCTCACTTGCTTAGTCGACTGACTTGATTACTACAGGTCCTGGGTTCGATCCCCGTAAATGACCTTGTCAATTTTGTAAGGAGTGTCATGCTCTCCGGTTACAAACGCATCGGTATTTCACGTTTCCAGCGATTTCTAGATTACGTTGTAGATTTTTAAAATAAGACAAAAGCATTTATATTTTCTAATGAAATATTTTTTAAACAATCGAATCGACTTAATTGCTCAACATGATTTATAATACTTTAGAAGATTTTTCCTTTACAAAAATTAATTTGACAATTCAATCTATCATATGTAAGATTCTTATAAAAGCGGCCAGGGTAGCATTCAATAAAATTGTTACATGGCTGAGAGGGTGACAATTTTTGCACTGTTACCCCCTGTTCATGGGCCAATGATTTTCAATAAATGATTGCAATCAAAGAAACATTCAGTATAATAAAATAAATAACATATAGCTGGGAGGGTGACAGAGCACATAGTTACCCCTCGAAAAACATTGTCAACCTCTGCTTCGCATCGGTTGACAATGTTTTCTCGGGGTAACAGTCTGCTCTGTCACCCTCCCAGCTATATGTTATTTATATAATATCGCTACAAATGCTCAACAGACAGGAATTAGAATAAAACACATTTATGAAATGATTTTTAGAAAATCAAGAAAGTTTAATAAGTCGACACATTTCATTAATTTCAATAAAAAATTATGTATAAATATGTTTCCTGAGAAAAAATCTAGGAAGGATATATCTGGCAATCTCCATCGTCGTAACTATTTATTTTCTATTTTGGCCTTTCTGTCTAGCCCATTCAGATAAAATAATAACCAATCATATATTGAGTTTTTTGTCTTCCGCTTCGATGGTGCAAATGCCGAAATGACAAACAATGTGTGGAGTTAATGTATGAAAAACGACAAAGCAATGACATTTGCAAATTAAACATGGTAAACAAAACAGGCAGTGAACATTCTTCGCTTTAATTTCAGCGAATAGTCCTGATGTGGTAGTCATCTAGGCTACATGATTTGCTTGCTCTCATAATTCGCCTATTTATTTCTTATGATTTTTAGTTGCATTTCGAAGAATGTTTTGGTGAAGAGAGGTCGAAGTCCTTTATGAATTTACATTTTCATTAAACTACATATATAAAAGAAAGGTCTGGGGTAGAGATAGCGGAAGTAAGCAGGGTGTCTCGGGTCNCTGAGGTCTCTAGGCGTAATTTCCGTTATATCAAACGCAGTGATCAAACAGATCTGAAAAAGTGTGCTCACGTTATAACGTTTTCAGAAAAGGAAAGTATGTTCTAGAATAATTCAGCGTCGTTATGAAGTTATTCATACCTTAACGATTTATGAAATTACTTTTATCCATTAAAGATATACAATAAAAAATCGAAAAGACAAGCAGCATTCCGGGTCCTTTTGTGACTTAATGATAATCAGCAATCGATTAAAGCGCTTCAGGGATTCGATATGACATCATCTTCTTCCCACCAGGCTAGCTAAGGTAATGGTTTCTGCTTACCGGCTGCTGTACGTTTTGCATTCTTGATGCATAACTTTTAAAATTCCAATTTTCCTTGACCTATCGAGTTGATTTGTTTGGGTAGATGAATACATCAGCAAACGAATACCAAAGCAAGAACGAAGAAAGGGGAAATTCTTAAATCATAAATCCAAAATCACGGCTATTCACAGCAACACGAACTGAGACAGTATGACAAAGACAAAACAAATAAACAAAAAAGAAAAAGAACGTCACAAAACTAAAGCACTAGCAGTGTGAACCCCTATAAAAACTGAGGTATCATCAGATGCTCCGGAAGGGTAAGCATGATCTGCCCCACGCTTGGCACCCGTCACACTGCCTGTGAAAAGTCCGGTTTTGTCACAGTCCGTGTTAGTCAGTCCGGTAACAAACTCTGGATCTACCCAAAGA
>MJUU01032368.1:16685-27553 GCA_002080025.1 Modiolus philippinarum
CAGAAATAATATTATAAGATTATATTTGTGTTCATGTCAAAGATAATTAAATTGCTGCAGAATATTACCAAAAGTAAAATTATTTAGTTTTCTTTACTATATCGACAATAAAGTTTGAGAAGTTATGCAGAGGTGATGATCATTTTTCAAATTGTTGAACCAATTTTACAGTTTGATAGCAACAACTGAGTTGCAAAACTGTAAGATTGGCTCAACAATCCTTCACCTATGTTCTGCTGTTGGTCAAGTGAAAAGAAAAGTTTACTTTAGCTGTTTTTCACTTAGGAAGAGGGAATTTTAAAAATTGATTGGGGGGATAGGTATTGAAATATGACCATAGTGGATCGTAATTTAAACATCAGTTGTTATGTTTTGTTTTGCCCCTCTGACTGAACTGTTTTCCTCAGCCCAAAGCTTTGACAATAGTTAAAATCATCTGGTCAAACAAATCAGCATTTGTTTCTTGACTAAGTCAATAACTGAGAACGAGAGAGTTGATCTGTTTTTTCACACCCTATAAGTCCTTTATGACTCAGTTAATCTTTGCAAAACTTTTAACTACCATATTAAGTTAAAGTGGAAGTACTTTTATTCATGGACATTCATTTTCATGGTTTCCATAATTATCTTTATTTGATGGATACTTAAATTCGTGGCTTCAAATTCAATGCATTAAAACCCTACAGAAAAAATGCACTTCATTGGGAAATCCATTGTTTGTCCTGCTAGATTTTATCCAAACAGGAACTAATATGCCAGTATTTGTGATATTTTTCCAGCAGTAATTTTATTGGGCAAACAACATTAGTTGTTTCGAAAAACACTGGAAAACCAATACCGAAGCAAAAAAGGTAAAATTTGGAAAATCCAAAAACATGGAAATTCAGATGCCATACAAATGGAAAAAGCAACACAAAGATAAAACAAATAACAAAATATAAACATACACCAAAAACTATTGATATCATCTGATGGTCTTGAAGGGTAAGCATAGTATAATATGTATGAATGTGCAAAGACCTTCTTTATTTTCATTAACAATTGAAAGTGTATAATTTTAATCCAACAATTTCATTGTCAATATCTTTTAAAGGATTTGCTCCAATTGAGGGAATGTGTGAACAAGCCAGAAGTTGTATTGTAACAGAAGATAGTGGTTTATCAACAGCTTTTACCATAGCTCATGAAATTGGACATAAGTAAGAATTATCAGTTATAGTCTGAAACAGAAAATACCTAGTGACATGTTAACAAATGTAACAACAAAACACAGGAGTTAACTCTGACCATCAGTTTTGAAAAAAAAATAGTTTTTCCAATTAGTTAACAAGGCAGATTTTTTTTCTTTCTTGTAAGGGAATTTGAAGAAGATTTACTATATGCATTTGATGAATGAATGTTTTTATTATTGAAGTTATTGAACACCCTTATACCATGGGTATTTAACAAGAATGCATTACAAGTTTTATTCAGTCATTAACAAATTACACTTTATATTAATTACATCAATATAAATGATTTTTAAGTAAAAACATTCAATGATCAACTTAACTTTTTATTGTTGAAAGCTATCAAATTGTTTTTAGGACACATGGCTTTAGCCAGTGTGAGTTTATACAATCATTTGGCATATATTTTTGGTCATTTCCTTTTCTTTCAAAGATCTTGTCTAACCAAATCACTGGGGCAATTTAAAGCAAACTTGGTTGTAATAGTCTTTGGATGGTCGCCTTTGAAAATTAATTTGGTTTGCACCCCATCAAATATGGTTGCCAATGGGGAACATAGTTTAATAACATTGGACTATATAGGAAGAACCATTAACAGATCTCTTTTGAAACTACTTGGCCTATTTTAACAAAGGTTAGGCACAATAGTACTTACACCATCCTTTTAAAAATGTGTCCAGCAGGATTCCATCTCATCCAAGATGGCCTCTAGTGGGAAACATAGTTTGAAATTGTACCCTATGGAAAATACCATTAAAAGATTTTCTCTGCTTAAACTACTTGGTCAGTTTTAACAATTCTAAGCAATAATAGTCTTCAGATGGTCCCCTTAAAATGAATGATACTTGTCATAATGATTAATAATAAACTGTTTATTTTTCAGCTTTGGAATGAGGCATGATGGGACAGACAATCCGTGTAGACCTAATGCTGGTACAATTATGTCTCCTACACTTAGTTCCAGAACAGGAATGTTTAGATGGTCAAGATGTAGTAAACATTATCTTGATAGATATTTCAAGTAAGATTGTTACACATACAACAGAAATTCTATTTAGTGATATAGTATATTATCAAGGGCATTTTGCCAGAAACTGTGATTTAAAAGGCGCTTTTTAAGGTGTCTGCAGGGTATTATTTTCCTATTGTAGAATTTTGTGAAATTTTCTGTGTAGAAACATAATTGTATTATTGTTAAAAATATAAAATAAATTTTGAGGGTCACCATGCATTTAAGCGCAAAAATTGAAATTGAAAATTTAAGGATTTTACAAAGAAATGATAGGAAAAATGATTATATGAGAGGATAGCTTTAAAAATCTATTGTAGATTTTATTCATACTTTGCATGTGTTTTGAGATCATTATATAGTTTACATATAAAAGAATTAAAATTAGGGGTCACCGTTGAAATAAAAGAGATAAATTGCAAAATGTAAATTTTTCTAGTGATAGCTATATGAAATTATTTTATCAAATTACCTCCCTTGCATAATTTCTGTGTTCTTTAAATCCAGCATCAGATTTGAAGCACATGTGTTTTAGTTCGCCTTTTTGTAAGGTAAATGTTTTAAAAGTTATAAGGAATAAAAATTTTAAATACTTTGGGACTTTCTTTACATTTTAGATAACTATTTTGTTAAATTTCTTAATGAATGAAACCTAAATGAATAAGTATTTTTAAAAAATCGCGGAATAATACCACTGAGACACCTTTTAGTATTAAGCCTTAAACATATATATTCCATATTTAACATATAATTTATTATACGCTGATGAAAACTGACAGTTACAGTTCTCTGGGAAGAGTTTTTTGTCTCCCCTGCGACGAAAGTCGCTGAAAGTGAGACATAGGTATAGCAATCCGGCTGCGCCGTAAACTTTTTTCTAAGACCTTCATAACTTTTCAAGGGTAATACATACAAACATCATCTTTGGTCCACAGCACCACCAAGTGATGACCTTTCCAGCAGCATATATTTTGGATGACCTTGACCTTGTTTTCATGGTTCAATAAGCACATAAACATTGCGACATAGTTTCACATTCAAGTCCTTTTCTCAGGAACTATAATACCTAGACTTGTCATATTTGGTCTATAGTGAGAAAATCTGCGACATAGTTTCACATTCAAGTCCTTTTCTCAGTAACTGTTACACCTAGACCCGTCATATTTTGTTTGTAGGGAGATCTATATGGGTACACGCCAGTCTGACACCTGTCATGTTTCTTTGACCTCAATTTCATGGTTCAGTGACTTTGTTAAATTTTTACATTCAAGTCTATTTCTCAGCAACTGTAGCCTCTAGACTCACAATATTTGTCCTATAGCAAGATTTATTTGGGTATATGCCAGTCTGACATTTGTCATGTGACCTTGACCTCAATTTCACGGTCTAGTGGCCACGTTAAGTTTTTCTGCTTAAGTCCATTTCTCAATAACTAGAAGTCGTAGGTTGATAATATTTGGTATGTAGGTTGGTCTTGGGTAGTACATGTCAGTCTGGCAGGTGACTTTTGTCCTTAACCTCAATTTCACGGTCTAGTGGCCATGTTAAGTTTTTCTGCTCAAGTCCATTTTACAATAACTAGAAGTGGTAGGCTGATCATATTTGGTATGTAGGTTGGTCTTGGGTAGTACATGTCAGTCTGGCAGGTGACTTTTGTGCTTGACCTCAATTTCACTGTCTAGTGGCCACGTTAAGTTTTTCTGCTTAAATCCATTTCTCAATAAATAGAAGTGGTAGGCTGATAATATTTGGTATGTAGGTTGGTCTTGGATAGTACATGTCAGTCTGGCAGGTGACTTTTGTGCTTGACCTCAATTTCACTGTCTAGTGGCCACATTAAGTTTTTCTGCTTAAATCCATTTCTCAATAATATAGAAGTGGTAGGCTGATAATATTTGGTATGTAGGTTGGTCTTGGGTAGTACATGTCAGTCTGGCAGGTGACTTTTGTCCTTGACCTCAATTTCACAGTCTAGTGAGCATGTTCACTTTTCTGATTAGTTCGCTTAGATATCACATCAATTTAGAGTCCAGCAGGGACAGGCGAGACATCTTTTAGGGTCATCACTTGTTTCACAGTTATTAAGGCATTTATTCATTACTGTAATCTTCCAAATAATTTTTATTCATAACAATTGATTATTCCATTTTCCCAAACATCTCGACAAATTCTTCTATGGGTTTTGGTTCAACCTGGTTTAACCCACCAGTTTATTTCTAAAATGCCCGTTCCAAGTCTGGAATGTGACGGCTTGCCTAAAATGTTGGGTTGTGTGTTCTCAATACTGTCGTATGTTTTACAGATTTTCCTTACTTGTCTATCAATCTAATTTCTTCAGACTTTTGTTGACACTATTATTTGTTAAAATGATAACTTAAGCCATTGGAAAGATTTAATTTGAGTTCAAGTTTGCACAATAAAGTATTTATCCTGTTAGATGAACTTTTATCTTAGACAATGTCTTTTATGTCATTTGAAGACAAGTGTGGCCAAATTCATTTTAGATTGCTTCAGTACAAATCTGTGCATGCCTTATTCATTTCCGAGAATATGTAGAGTGTATGCCTGACAATTTTTGCTTGTAACAGGATTAAGATCACAATCCTAAAACCACAAAACAGAATTAAGTTTTTTTTTCTATTTGTCAGTACAGTCAAGTCTGCTTGCCTTGAAAATAGACCTCATGGTTTGGGTGAACTGCAGTTTCCAAACAGACTTCCTGGTGAACTATTTGATGCAGATACACAATGTAGATGGCAGTTTGGTAGACATGCAAGACTTTGTATTTTTGATTTTGGCAAGGTTTGTTATATTAGAAATAATTTATGGCAACCAGTGGTTTGTTTTCAGTTTTACATATTGGTGCTCACTATTTTCATTAATATTTTACCCAAAGTCTAGAGAAGCGAAACAAGGGGTAAAATTAACAAAAATGATGGACACCATCAATAAATCTACTCTAAACCACCCATCAACATGAGTTTTTTTGGTTTTAATATAACTGAGGCAAATTTATAGTCATTACATAAGTTTTCTGACATATTTGTGCACAAACATATCATGACATTGTCTGATTCAGCATTGAGACTGTTGCGATGTCACTAATTACCTTATTGGATATTAACATCGTTAGTTGTCATTGTTGCCATATTAGAATTAAAGTCATTTGATGAAGACTATTCTTTATGAAATGGTATTTTTATTGAGAGGCACTATGAGATGATGATTGTTTTTAACCAAAAAGAAGTATGAAATTTATAACATCAGATATCTGATAGCTCAACTGATATTGTCTCTCTTTATTGTGTTGCCTGCATTCACATAGTGGTGATATATAGGATTACTATCCATGGTCTTGTGTCAGTGTCGTTGTCAGCATCACAAAAAAAAATTGTGTCACATTTTCTCAGGAATCATGTATCCTATAGCCATCTTAAAAATTGCATGGAGTATCAATATGGATAACAGAGTTTTGGGATCTCTGGCATACCCACTTCCTTTTTCACAGAAATTAGAATATTTTTTCCTGTTTGTGTTACAAAAAATTTCAGTCACATTTTTCTTGGGATCCACATAGTCCATCCTTCTGCAATTTGGTATGGAGTATCAATATGGGGACCTATACTATGTAACAGAGTTTTGGGATCTTTCCATGCCTGATTCCTTTTTGACAGAATTTATAATATTTTTTGCATATTGAAAATTTCTTTCACATTTTTCTGAGTATCCTTATATCCCAGTCTTCTGCAATTCAATATTGAGTATTAGTGTGGGGACCTTAACTGTATACAGTAAAACCTGTCTAAACCAAACCCCTTTGGGACTGAAGATTTTCTCTGGTTTAGACAGGTGTTCGGTTTACACAGGTTCAAAATCAAAAGAAATTAATAGAAAGGGTCTTCACATTATGTTTGGTTTAGACAGGTTTTCAGTTTTGTCAGGGTTCGGTTTTAATAGACAGGTTTCACTGTAATAGAGGTTTGGATCTTTGGCAAACCTACTTCCCGTTTGACATAACTTAGATTATTTTTTGTCGATTAGAGTCACAAAAAATTTCTGTCACATTTTTAGCTCACCTGACCCAAAGGGTCAGGTGAGCTAAAATCACACTTTTATCTTCTCCTTTGAAACTACTGAAACGAATTCAACCAAACTTTACAGGAATGATGTACTAAAGGTCCTTTACAAAGTTAAGTCATTTTGTTCCGAACCGATAAGAAACATGGCTGCAAGCACAGAACATAGTTTAACATTAGACCCTATGGGAAAATAATATTTTCATCTTCTCCTGTGAAACAACTGAAGCAAATTCAACAAAACTTTACAGGAATGATGTATGGAAGGTCCTTTACAAACATTGCTCATTTAGTTCCGATCTGATAAAAAACATGGCCTTTAGGATCAAACTTACCTTTAACATTTTCACCTTCTCCTTTGAAATGGCTGCAGCAAATTCAACCGAACTTTACAGGAATGATTAACTAAACGTCCTTAACAAAGATTGCTCATTTCGTTCCTATCTGATAAAAAACATAGCCGCCAGTACAGAACTTATGTTTAACATGGGAGCCAATTGGAGAAATCACATTTTCATCTTTTCCTCTTAAACTGCTGAAGCAAATTCAACCAAACTTTACAGGAATGATGTACTAAAGGTCCTTTACAAAGATTGATTATTTTGTTCCGATTTGACAAAAAACATGGCAGCCAGCCCTGAACATAGTTTAATATTGGACCCTATGGGAAATCACATTTTCATCTTGGCCGCCACAGCCAGCACGGAACATTGTTTAACATTGGACCCTATGAGAAAATCACATTTTCATCTCCCTAATGCAAATTCAACCAAACTTGACAGGAATGTTGTACTAAAGGTCCTTAACAAAGATTGCTCATTTCGTTCTGATCGGATGAAAAACGTGCCCGCCAGCAGAGAACATAGTCAGTTGGACCCTTTGGGAAAATCACATTTTCATCTTTTCCTCTGAAACGGCTGTAGCAAATTTAGTCAAACTTTACAGGAATGATGTATGGAACCTTTACAAAGATTGTTCAATTCGTTCCGATCGGGTAAAAAAAACATGGCCTCCAGGTTTAACATGGGACCCTATGGGGAAAATCACACTTTTATCTTCTCCTCTGAAACTTCTGAAGCAAATTCAACCAACCTTTACAGGAATGATGTACTAAAGGTCCTTTACAAAGATTGTTCTTTTTGTTCCGTTTTGACAAAAAAACATGGCAGCCAGCTCGGAACGTAGGGTTTACATTGGACTTTATGGGAAAAATCACACCTCCATCATCTTCTCTGAAACTGTTGAAGAAAATTTAACTAAACTGTATTGGAATGATGTAAAGAAGGTCCTTTGCAAAGTTTACTCATTTCAATAGGACAAAAAACATGGGTGCTTGTGGAGAACATAGCTAAACATTAGACCCCATTGGTAAAAAACATTATTTTTGGTCTTTCATTGCAGAGAAGTATTTTGTCAGGTGAGCGATACAGGCTGAGTCTCTTAGCCTCTAGTTTTCAATAACCACATATCTCAACCTAATTTAATATGGAGTATTAGTATGGAGACCTATACATTGAAAGAGAGTTTGGGATCTCCCTTGCCCACTTCCTATTTGACAGAACTTAGAATATTTTTTGTGTTTTACAGCAATTTTCCTATTACTGAATGCACTCACAATAGAAAATTTGGTAGCTCTCCAGTTAATTACAATAGGTTTCTCAATAGAAGTTTGACCCTCAAGGTAGAAAGGTTACATACCCATTCATTGTATTTGTCCTGGATATGGGCCAGTTTACCTGGTGTCAATTTCAACAGAAGAAACAAGTCAAGTTCACCCAAACTTGTTTTTAATATTGAAATAGCCAATCAAGAATAAAGGTGCATTTTTCATACATTAAGATAAGAAATCACAAAGTTGAACCATATCTGTTTAAATTTAGTCTTTATAAAGTTCATCCCTTCTCTTTGTATGTTCCAATACATAATAATAGTTCAAATGTACTTTATCTCTGTGGGTGAAATCAACATCAGGTAAATTGGCACACACCCAACTACATGTATGAATGGGCATTTGGTGACCTTTCTACCATGAAGGCCAAACTGCTATTGAAAAACCTATTTAATTACCTGGTGAGCTACCAAAAATCCTATTGAAACTGCATTCAGTAAAAGGAAAATTGCTGTAACGCAGGCTACACATGTCCTCCTTGTAAAACTTACTACTAAATTCATTAATTCCTAATTCCTCAGTAGTAGTTAATTGTACAGATTAACTTGCAAAATGGAAGTTTTATCTTTGATAATTGAAAATGTTGATAAGCAACACAAAATGTGTTAATATTTTGACAATTTGATCATTTTATAAGCATGAAATATTTTAAGAGAATAAAAAGAGATGTAAGCAAACATTTATGAAATTAATTCCTTAAAGCAATATAAAAGCAATACAGAAACTTTAAAATTAACACCACAAATTGTGTTAAACTTTTTATAAATTAAATGCTGGAACATTTAAAGGCACAATCTTGTTGCATTTATAGCCCTTGCAAGAAGGTGATGGTGGGTAGAATTCCAGTCGTGTTCTTGTAAGCACATCTCCTCTTAGCTGCGGAACTGTACCTCTTTAGGTCCTTTTATTTTTTCTGATTTGGCGGACCATAGAGCTACGGATTTTCCCCTTTATAAAACTTGCTACTTTGTGACATGAATTTTGTCCTACCTTTCTGGGAGTTTTTTGACAACCGGACACCAAACTGGGGTGGTCTCATGTATGTATTTCGTTTCTTTAAATGTTTTTACACAACCTTCCATATTTATTAACCAATAAATATTCATTTCCTGCTCATTATCATAAAAACGTCATCATTGGGGTCATACCGCCTTCGGCCATCTTGATGACACCAATCTCATTGGGAACGAGACTTTGCAGGAGTTGGTGTAACATATATTTGTTCCACCTGACAAAAGTTCCAATTGAACAAATATTATAAACATTGACATGATATTTCTTCCTTTTGGAACAAATATTACATGAAGTTTTATTGTCCATTGCCAACGCGACGGAGGGACATAGAAATGGTCTGCGTCCATGTGTCCGTGTGTCACGTTTTTTTGTGGGTGCAACTCCTCAGAAACCACTGGTCAGAATTCATTCAAATTTACAGGATTGTTAGTCACCATTAGTACTAGATCATATCGCATCGCCATTCTGATTCGTCAAATTTTGTGGGAGTTATGGGACTTTGATTATTTCCACATTGTTATACAATGGCAAATCTTGTGGAGGCAACTCCTCAAAAATTGCTGGTCAGAATTCATTCAAATTTTACAGGATTGTTAGTCACCATTAGTACTAGATCATATGGCATCACCATTTTGGTTCGTCAAATTTTGTGGGAGTTATGGGACTTTGATTATTTCCACATTGTTATACAAAGGCAAATCTTGTGGACACAACTCCTAAATTTACAGGATTGTTAGTCGCCATATGTACTAGATCATATCGCATCGCCATTTTGATTTGCGAAATATTGGAGGGGTTATTGGACTTTAAAAATTTAACAATGTTATACAATGACAGATCTTGTGGATGCAACTCCTCAAAAACTACTGCTCAGATTTCCTTCAAATTTTATCAGGATTATTAGTCTCCATATGTATTAGATCAAAGCAATTTATTGTCTCCTGCCACAGCGCGACAGAGGGACATAGTAATTGTCTGCGTCCCTGTGTCACGTTATTTGTGGGCGCAACTCCTCTTACACCACTGGACAGATTTTGCTGAAATTTTGTGCGATTGTTTTATCACCAACTGTAGTTGATCATATCATGCCGTTATTTTGATTTGACAAATTTTACATGAGTTATGGGACTTTATAGACTTTACTGCAGCGATGGGGGACATAGCTACGCGTAGCAATCTTGTTCAGTTAGGAACAAATATGATAATATTTGTCCCAGTGGAACAAATCTGATGTAATATTTTGTCCTTTGGAACAAATATTACGCTGGAACTTATATTCTGTCATAGCGGGACTAAATGCAAATCGTTTCTGGAATGGATATCCTAAAGTAGATATTCAATCTCTGAATTGAATATCAACTTTTCTTACTTTTGCAAAGCTTTTTGAATGCAAATGATAAATTCCTCTGGATTTAAGAAATATTCCTGTTGAATTTTGAGATATCCGTTCCGGACATGACCTGGTATTTATTGCCGCATCTCAAAATGTCACGAGACTGCGATATTCAAAATGGCCACATAAGTAGCCGGGATTACATTTCTATTTGGACAATTTCCTTTATAAATATAAAAATATGACTCACCTTGCATAATTAAATGTTGTAAGTACTAGAAAAATGTTGGAGGAAATGAATTGAACACACTTTCGTACTTGGCGTCTTGGCGTCAAAAAGCTCCCAGAAACGTGTGACACAATTCGTGTCGCAAAATCACAAGTTTTTAATAGGGTGAAATCCATAGCTCTATGGTCCACAACTATCAAAAAAATCAGCTCAAGGACCGTAAGAGCTAAGATTCTGCAGCCAAGCTCCTCTGAAACTTCTCAACTTCCATATGTAGTTGCATTGTTAATTATTGTGTGCAAATCTGCA